>JAIWQS010000199.1:0-258289 GCA_029891385.1 Erythroxylum novogranatense
TGAATGCCTATAATATTCCCTTAACTATAGATTATAGCCATAGGGGCTTTCTTATTCCACATGGGTCACTTGGTCCAATGTAGTGGATTATCATCCGAGAGCCACCCTTAACCGAACCACCACAGCCTCACTATGACATGATTGTCGTTTGAGAGCAAGCTCGAAACAATTGCAAGAATCACACCACCTATTATGTATCATATATCGATTGGCGTTTGACAACAAGCTAGACCGAACCACCCCATCTGTGTCATATCTCGATGAATGGATCCAATACTAACCCAAATCTATACTTGACCAATTAACTTACTATGCACACAGACTAGTGATACCCATCAGGCAACTTATACCATACAATCATCCACATCATCACATATCAAGACAAGCGCAATATTGCACAACAAAAGTATGTATACATGTCTCAATCCATAAGTATGAATGTCATGGTGCATATAACAATGACGGTGATTTCCATGATGAATATGAAATTCTAATACATGTTTATAACCATGAATATTAACTCACAGGGCATTGTTGTTGTTGCTATGGAGTTGTCTCCTTCTATATTGTTCCTTTATGCGATGATGCTAGGACTAGATTCAAGCATCAGAGTCTTTTGGAAGACTTTGAAGAGTTGTACAAGGTAAAGGGTTTTCTGGGTTATGGTGTTCTTGGAATTTCTTTTTATTAGATTTTGGTTAGATCTACTGTGTTGAATTTAAGTTTGGATCTTTCTTTTTTTGTTGTTGATTTAACAAGATTTGAACTTTGCTTTTTTGTTTTAGCATATCGTTTGTAAACTTAAAAGCCTGAAATATAACTTTTAGGTTATAGTTTCTTGTTTGTGTTTTACAATTCATAGACGTGGGGTTTGTTTGATTATGAATGAATAGCTGATAGAACCCATATGAAAAGTAGATGAATTATTGTTCCCTTCAGTATCATATTAATGCTTTACCATGAGATTCTCTAGATCTAGGGTTTCTCTCGAGTTATATCTATGACTTTGGTATTAGATTTGGGTTTTGCGTCATGTGAATTTGGAATTAGATATGGATTTTGTGTCATTCGTATGTTTTGCATTAGATCTGGATTTTGCATTTGTGTTCTCTTCTTATGTCCACCATCATCGTCGTTTTCTTCCGCCGCCTACCATTATCGTTGTTGTTGTCATTGGTTGAGGTATGTATTCCTTTCTCTTAATGGTGATGTTGTTGTATTTGGGTCTTGTTTTCCTTTGGGTTTTGTGTTAAGTCATGTGTGTTGTGGTTTTCTTAATTGAATGTACTTTGTCATCATAATGAAGATGGTAAGATGGGAAGGGTATCCAAAATGGTTGTTTGCAGCTTAAAATCAAATTTGAAGGTTGTTTGAGTACTGCCTATTAAGTGTTCGATAAAAGTTCTGTTAGATTTTGATATTAAATGAAATCTTAGGGATTCTAGTTCATTTCTTTGTTTGGATTTTCACTGAGGGTTTCGCTCTCAGGATCACTCTTCTACTAGCCCTATTGCAGCTATTATTTTACTTTTTACTCTCCTTGTTGAAAATGGTTGGTTCTTGAGGTAACTCTTGTCGAGGTAACAATAAGTAGTTTCTCTGTGTTGCTCTCTCTTTTTCTTGACACTCTCACTCTCATCCTTCAGTTGGCATTATTATTATTATTATTATTATTATTATTATTATTATTATTATTATTATTATTATTATTATTGAGTTTATTATTAGTAGTAGTTTTATCATCATCATCATCATCATCATTATTATTATTTATTATCATTATCCTTATGTATTTATTGTAATTTTATTTACTTAAATATTTTGGGTGCCATTTTTACTTGTTTACTCTTTTAACCTGCATCACTATTTTCCTGTCACATCTGCATGTGGGTTTACCGAAAACAGCCTCTCTGTTATGTAGGGGTAAGGTTGCATACTATCAGATCTCCTCAGATCTTGCTTCACTGTGGGCCGAACTAAATGTGATGATGATGATGATGAGGTAGAATGTGCTCCTTTGGGTCAAACCTAGTGTCAAAATGGAGGGTTCTCGCTCTCGATTGATCATATAAAGAAAAGTAGGAATGAACATTGGGATTTAAAACCTATACCAATTTTAGATACCCTAAGAATAGGACCGAGGATTCAATACTAAGGAGCTCTATTTTCTATTTTAAAATGATGTCACGTTTTACAAGGAGCCTACTAAAATTTGTGAGTTTTCCTTGTAAAGCAGACATCCCTTTAGAAAAAGGATCATTCTTGCAATAAAAGACACTTACATAACCATCGTTATCCACTGACTCAATTTGGGCCTCTAAACTACATGTTCATGCCCAATTGAGTCCACATTTACATCGTAAAAATTCATAATGAATCTAATCATAATTCAAGTATACCAATTTCTAATCCATACATCCTCATTTATAATCAATACATCAAGATATTATCAATTCTAATGAAAACAACTTAATTTAATCAATTTCATGCATTTTTATAAGAACATAACCCTTTCTAAATTTTTGTCTTACAAACTATGAAGAATGTCAATACATCACTTTTATGAAAATTAATCCATATAATATTTGAAAATTTTTAAAATTATTTCCAGGCATTTCTAGGTTGAACAAAAAATTACCACCATCATCGGAGCGTGGGGTACACGTGCCAGTGCCAGAGAGGTGATGATCTTTACCACCTACCTAGAAATGACGAGGTTACCTCTAGGAATCTAATGACACTGGTCTTGCATCAAAATGTCTCCCGGTTTGTGAGAATCCAACACTTAAAGCTCAAAAGTGACCCATTTTTGTTCAACAACAAAATGGGCTAGTTGATGTTGAGTTTCCCTCCTTTCTTACATTTTTAGGGCCATTAGACATGATGGTGATGTTAGTTTCACCAAAAAAAATGACTAAAAATAGGAAATTGGTGACTTACCTAAATTAATCGAAACTTCCAATTGTGATTCCTCCAAATTTGAGCCGGTTTTAAAGAAACAAGTTTAGAGGTTTTGTAGAAAGTCTGAGAGATTCCGTAGAGCCCTAGATTGCCAAAATGGTTTTCAAGCGATGAAGGTGTGAGTGTCTAAAGTTCAAAGTGAATAGTAACCTATAAGGAAAAAAGGATTTAAAGAGAAATGAACTTAAGCTTTTTTAGCTCGACTTATGCTTTTATTGGCTTTTCTCATTATTGGTCCATTATGAGTAATTTAACAAAATTTGGATCATTACATTCTATCCTATGTGTAACCATCAAACTCATTCAACGAAGCTACAGTAAAATATGTTATATGGAACATCATCATTACTTGGAATATGGCATAAATAGAAGAAGCAAATTGTTTAATGGAAAAGTAGAGCTGGGTGAAGCTCCTTTGCATTTGTCTAGTGATGATGTGGTTTACCAACTATTACTTTGGTGACATTACACCGCAAACAATCAATTAATAGAAAGCAAAAGTGATGTGTTGTTAAGCTTAATTGGAATTAAAAAGAAAAAGCACATTTGTCAATTTGCAATATTGGAGGGAATTGCTGTTGAGGCATAATCTTGGTATGATGCATATTGAAAAAAAATTTGTAATAATATTTTAGGACTTTAATGGGAAGTGATGGAAAATAAAAGACACAATTAAGGCTAGATTAGACTTGGAAGACATGAATATAAAAAAAGATTTGCATTAAAAAAAAAGAGATGATGACTTATACATCATTCCATCTCTGATTACATCTTGTCAAAAAGGAAAAGCAAAACTTTTGTCAATTTTTAAATCAGTCAAGTTTTACGATAGATATGCATCAAATATTGTAACATCCTGTTTCCATATTAGGGTTAGAACCTAAAATACATACTAAGTGAGATATCAATGAGAGATTAGAAAAATGCATTTCATGCTCATACATAATGTTAGCATACACACGTGAACTGAAATATTGCACATTACAAAAATTTGTTTATGAACTCATTTGACATTTTTGGGTATAGATGATTGTTTTAATGTGATTATGAAATGGATAGTGAATCTTTTGCCTTAAAAATTGATCTGGTGAATTAAATTATTGATATAGAATTTTGGTGAAGTTTGAGAATTTTCTGAAATTAAGGTATTTTCGGATTAGGAAAATGTTAAATGGCATGATAAATGGTAGTAGAAATAAGATTCAAATGGCAGTGGAAATTTTTAGAAATGACATTGGGATTTAAAGATATATGTCATTGAACATTGGGAGACAATTAGAGTGAAAATTGGAGACAAATGGACTGGTTGAAAAAGAAAATCCATTAGAAAACTTAAGGTGGTGACATGTGGCAAGTGACAAGTGTCACTTGCCATACACTCACCCACAAATCTTTTAATATTGAAAGACCATTTTAATTGTTTTGCTTCTTGCTTTCTTGATCTTCGTGACCTTCTTCATTATGTTCATCTTCCTCTCCTTCTCACAACACTCTCTTCTCCAAGCATCAAAGTTGAACCTTGTTTTCTTCCATCACTAGTTACTTCAAAGTTCTTACTATCTTTCTTTTGGATAAAGAACCTATCTATTCTCCTTTGGCAAGATGATGATCATGTGGTTCAAGGAAAGCTAGGGTTAAGAGTGATTTGAAGATCTTGAAGCTTAAACAAGTAAGTAGTATGTTATTCTTCTTGATATGGTGCTCGAAACATGCATGATGATATATGTTCATGTTTTGTTTTGAGGTGTATCACGTGGATTATTGGTAGTTGTTATAAAGATGAACTAGAATGAGTTTAAAGCCAAAGAAAAGGCTAGGGTAGTGTCTTGAAATGGGAAGAATTAAGGTGATAGTTAGAAGTGAAATGAAAGTGGAAATGAAGTTGAGCGTGCAGAAAGTTATGATGAAGGGTATATGCATATGTTCTATTTTTAGTGTTCATGGTCATCATGGACTATAAATTGTTTATGAATGATAATGAGATTATAATGAAGAGGAAATGAAGTAGAAAATATGATTTATCGTAGGATGTGCTAGATGTAAAATGTGGGCTTCTCGAACCTCGATTGACTTCAAATTTGAACTAGAAACTCCTCACATTGTCTTTCCCTCCACAAAATTTCATGGCCATCTGAATTCATTATGAAAGGATTGATAATGATTGATTAATGATTTTAGGATGAAAATGATGAAGTGAGCTGGAATTTCTTAAATGGAGTATTTTCATTGAGCAAGCATCTATATTTTAGCCATAACTTGATCTGTACATATACAAATGGGATGATTTTAAGTCTAGATTAAATTAGAGACATATGGATACATCTTGCATGAAGAAATCAAATTTGAATTCTATCTCCAAGGATTTTGAAATTTGGCTTGAAGTAGAGTATTGAGTGCGATTGCGGTTTGAAGTATTGTGTATAACTTGAAGTATTTTTCAGAAGAATGTATTGTCTAAATACTTCATTTTCCTTATCTTAATGACCATGAAATATTGACCCAAAATCTAAGAAAAAGCTGGAGCGATCGATTGATGATTTTAGAACTTAGTAAATGAATTGTTGATATCCAAAGTACCAAAGGCATGAGTATAATGGGAATGAAGTTGTTCATATGATAGTAGTTGTGATTAAAAGAGATGAGCTATATGTATTTAGTAAAGGTGAATGAGAATTTGATATAATGAGAGCATAGATTGCTAGAAAAGAAATGACTAGTAATTGAACTATAACATTAGAATAACCAAGTGTTCTTATGGTATAAACCTAAGAATAAGATATACACATATAAATGATAAGGTTTGATTGATCGAGGCGTGATTAAGAAACATGCTCATAATAGTCAAATTGAGCATGCATTATACATGACATATATACATATGTATGCAGTTGAATGTTTATGTAATTGTGAAATTAATAATGTGTGTGCAATATATGTATTGGATAATGTGGATGTGCGATAAAGCGTCCACATCCGGATGTTTATAGATTATGGGCGAATGCTAATCTAGAAGCGTACTATGAGTAACCTAAATTGTCTCAATTAATTATTTTTCTTAAATTTCGTATTAAGTTATTTTGTGAATTTGCTTATGTTGATTCTGAACATTGAATGTCCGAGGCGTTTGATGTATGAATGACATATTGGAAGTGTTCTTTGTATGTGAATTTGACAAAATAAATGATTCTCAACATTTATGTTGAATGCTAGACTAGGTCCGATGACAAGGTGAATGAGAATGCAATAGTGAATATGGTATGTAATATTGGACACTTTTAATTGATTGAATATATATGATGCATTTCATTACATGAATGCATGAATTAATAATAGCGATTGTGACACGAGTAGTCACCGAGAAAGAGCTTAAAACTCATAATGTGATTAAGAGCCAAAGGCTTGCTATGTATAGTGAGCCTGTATTCCCGATGGATAAGGGATAGTTATCAATGAACTGTTATCCTGATAGATATGAGAGACGATTATAGGCACTCGATCACAACAACGTAATAATAAAAATGAGTCTCATGAGCATTGCATAGACATTTAATATGTATGCTTCAAATAATTTAAATTGATTGTTGAATTGTATATGATCCTATATGATGATTAGACACGGCAAAGCAGGCGGGTCACCGATTTACCTTGTACACCTCTAACAGTCGGGTATGGGTTGGTATATTTTTTACCCATTTATATTTACGTGCAGACCCACCCGTTGATTTTTGGTGGGTGGGTCCAACCCGTAGGTACCATAATTATATATATATATATATATATATATATATATATATATATATCATATAATTCATATGAGATTAAAGGTAAAATGTGAACTCAATAAATCTTTAAAATGTTGGCATAAGATATTTATCATTTATGTTTGTTAATTGTAGATGATGAAGTGGATGAAGATCGTCTTCTTGTGCCATTAATTAATTTGAGAATGTGGAATCATTGGAATCCACCAACACCATTGATTCATGAGCGTTACTTGAGGTATTTTTACATATATTTTATATCATTGGAATATTTTGGTTTTTCTTTGGGATTTTATATGTTGTTGTTTATAGTGATATTTTATTGATTATTTTATTTGGAGGAATAAAATGAATTTTATTTTAATTGCATTCGAGATTGGATTTTAATTGCTTTAAGTGGAAGAAGTGTATGACAAGATTGAAGAACAAACTTTAATATGGCGGAAATCAATTACTAGTGGTTTTGTGTTGGCATCGATAAATTAAATTTGATGTTTGTATGTGTTGTTATAACGTATTATTATTGTGTGGTGTGTGTTGGATTCATGGATTGGGATGGTTTTAATTTACATATATTTTGTAAGTTTAGCTTAATTTATACTATTTAGATAAATTTAACTTGATTTATATTAGTTTCATTTTATTAATTAACTTAATTAAATTTGGGTCGCTAAATAGATCAATTGGTGACATTTTAAACACATAAAATATGCCTATTTAATGAAAATTTAAACTTGTTGAATAAGTTTATTAATTGGTGTAAGCTTTGAAGAGGGTGGCTGAAATGTAATGTTGATGCTACATCTGCCGGTGTTAATAGCTCGAGGATTTGGGGTTGTTCTTAGGGATGATCGAGGTAGGATGGTTAAGGCTTTGTCGGGCCATATTTCTTCTTGTGAGGATGCTTTTCTTGCTGAAGTTATTTCCATCAAAGAGGCTCTGAGTTGGTTGAAGGATCTATGTTTAGATAACATTGTGATTGAATCGGATTGTTTTACAGCCATTAATCATCTTCAAAGTTTTTCTAGTAATTTGTCAGAGATTGGTACGATTTTGGCTGATTGCCTTTTACTTGAGTAGTTTCTCAGTTGTCCTTCCGATGGACTTGGCGGAATGCCAATAAAATTTGCTAAATGCGTTAAAGGGTCGCTTTATTTCATGCACACGGTTTGAGTGGGATTATGTCCTAGTAGTATTGCTTCTATTCTTGTTTGTGATTGTCCTTCGTTTGTTGTCAATGCGAAGAGGTTCTAGGTTTGGGTGTTATGGGGTAAAGCCTATTGGCTTTGGGTTAGAGTGCCTCTTACGGGTTGATGTTTCGTTCTTTGCTTAATGAAGTTTTGCTTAGTTTAAAATTTTTAAAAATTTTAAAATAAAAAAATATATAGCGGATAACCATGGGTCTACCCATACCATTGGTGGTATGGATTTTCAAAATCATTACCGTTCTATAAATTACCCATGAACCCGTACTCGTGAGACCCATACCCATGAGACCTACCCATACCCGAACCACCGCCTTGGTTGCTAGGTCTAATGATGATAAATGAAGTTATGTGAATTATGTGATTATATGAATTGACGTGATATATGATTGAGTGAGCCATCGAGGATGGTCTACTCATTGAGTTCGCAAAACTCACCAAATTGCAACATTATTTTTAGACTTAGAGGAGTGAGCCTGTTAGATAAGCAGGAGTCTAGCCACTGCATTCGAGTAAGAGACAGAGGTCAGGATCAGTTCGCATCTGCATTTGTATTTTCTTATTTTTGTAACAAATTGTATATTTCACAATTATTGTACCTCGATTATTTAAATAATTTTGTTTTGTAACAACTTTTTAAACTGGAAATGTTTGTAAATGATATTGATCAATGAGTGTAGTAACACTTGTGAATGAAAATGTTTATGAATAAAGTGGGCCTAATTTGTTTATTTATTTCCTAAATATGTTACCTTGCGGAGTATATACTCGGACATCACTTAGGATGTCGAATGCGTGTCCTGTGAAAGTGGAGTGCTACAAATATAGCCCATTGTGTCAATGTTAAAGAGGGAAAAGTATTGGGATTGAAAAGCCACCCTTTTTTTTTATGTTATAGTGCATTTGGAAATTCACTTACCATATAGGAAAAACCTTTATCAACCGATTTGATGGATGTTCCCTATTAAAAGGTAATTTATATTAACTTCTACTTTTTTTCTAAAGTTATTACTTAGTAACAATTGTAAATATTTTATACTTTATTTAGGTTTTTATACTCTCTTAAGTGCTATGTGCATAATATAGCTCAATCTAAGGGTCTATTGTAGAGGTTTATATAGTGAATGAATAGTTGACATTGTATTCGATGCACTTAAATTATGTAACGGAAAGATTTAATAAACAAGAATGTAACTTTGATTTTGATAAAGATGGTGAGTCATGTGGTTTCTCCCCAAAAGTACAACCACTTGGTGTCAAAAATATGTGGAGTTAACTAAAATGAACTTGAAATTAGGCATTGGTATATTTTAAACAATTGCGAGGAAGTCGATATATATATGGAGTATGTATATTATTTTTATTCAAAATTTCATATTTAAAATTTTTGGTTCATTTTACATTTCACGATCTCTATTTACTTTTTAAATAGAGAGCACAAAGATTCGATTCGAAACAAAGGGATTGTTAATGTTAGAAAAAGACTTATGATTAAGTTCCCATCATAGTGTAGGACTCGAATAAGTTATTGATGGAATATTATGAGCTTGTATGTCAGATTAACTTCTAATTATTATTTTTTTTTACAGATGATATGGTTATATAATTGTAATATGCAAGAGGCAACATGTAGCGCCCCCTTACCGTAGGGTACACACCGGGACGCCCGCAGGTCATTCCGGTACATATCCTACGACGAGGGTGCACTACGTTCGATCAATTCTATAAACCGCATGGCATCACTACAGTAAAATCCGCAATATCAAAATCTTTGAATTTTAAAAACCATAAAGCCTTTCTCATTTAATAAGATCAATCGAAATATAGACAAGTCTATCGGTTCCCTACGGTCTAAATACAACAATCCAAAAGGAAAGCGATACAAAAGTCTATCTAAGTCATCCCCAAAATACAATCCTAGTCGACCGACACATGAGCCATCGCCTCTCTTGTCGAGCAGCGCCGATGACGAGAAGAAACTCTGGAGCTAGAGTCTAATCTATCGATCTGAAAAACAATATGCAATTTTGGATGAGTTTGCGAACTCAATGAGAAACCATCATCGATGGTTCACTCAATTCATGCATTACATAAATTGCGTATAGTACAATCTGATAACAATTAAAATATCATATAACGATCTACAATTTCTCACGTCATCGGAATTGATAATATACTCACATCGATTAACACATTTATATGCGATGCATATGTGACTCATTTCGGTTTATTTGATGTTGTGGTGGCGCTTATTCATGGCGATGATCGATGAAGCGCGTCTAGGAGTAGGAGAGCCTTCATGCAGATACACTAACTCCCTCTAGCTCAAGCTTCGGTTCGATGTGACAGTATTTGAGCTCAAAGCTCTTTTCAGTAATAGCAGCGACTCAGGTCACAACGTCCATTATCTGTTTATGCAATTATGCATGAAATGCATATGTTCGATAATTCACAGTCATATGGCAATAAGCCAATTTAACACGATTTCCATGATCACGTATCGGTAAAAATCAATTTATCAAAACATGCATCTTGATCCTAATCTTTCATATTAGCAAACAGTTCACATACATCATTTAGCACATCAGAAATTGAGGAACCAACTAGGTTACTCACCTGTAACTTCCGAGTTACTGCCTGGAAGTCCCAGTAATATCCGTGGAATGACGATCCAACGGTGCCTCTAAAACAGTAAAATAATTTGCCATTACTAGATGCTCAATTAAAACAAGTCAGTGATGCATATGTCTAATTGAAAATATGTACGATGCATATTCATGATTTTCCGGCGCTATAACCCAATACCGCTATCTCTTGCCTCATAACCAAAATTAACTATTCACTAGGTCAATATCATCCATTAATTCCATAAGTCTCTAATTTAAACTCCATAGTCATAATAAAATTCTTAGGTTGCAATAGGAACTATAATCGACTCTCTTTCTATGATTGAGAACTCGCTAATTTAAACTCGAACTCATATTCTTTACCTCGATTGTAGACCTCTTCTTCTAGTTCATATGAATCCGAATCACCTCAATTGGAGGTCTATACCATAAGTTATGCCCCAAAACCAAAACACATTTTCAAAATTTGTCCCTCGCATGACGTATAAGGGTTGCTACTTGGCGTGACACCTTCCTTCATTTCGTAGAGGCCTTACGAAGAGTGGCGCGTCGTGGCGTAAAATTCTTACGCATGACGTCTCGCCCAGCTCTTCTTGACGACCCATCCTTTCTCGCCGTGTGGAAGGTCTTTCGTCATGAAAGTCTTATTCGCCATGGGAAAGGCGGCGGGGCGTCATGACAGCTTGAGCTACATCGTCTTCTCCAGTCCATTTTTATCCTTTCTCTCTAAAACCAGCATTAAATACCCTAAGCTACCCCATCCTTCACATTAAATACCAAAATACATCTAACAACAACAATTAATAACATTAAAGCCAATAACTTACCGATCAAACTCAAAACCCCAAATCTACGAAAATTACCAACTCTTTCTCCTTTCTCCCCTGACCACGATGAACCCTTAGCACTCACCAAATTTCATTCTCTCGAGGATCCATTAAGCTCACACTAAAGGGAAGAAAACAAGCAACGATCGAAGGCTCACACCAAGAGGGAAATCGGCAATCACCAACGAAGAAGAAGGATTTTGCCTTGAGAGATACTTTCTAATTTCAAAACATACTATATATAAAGGGTTGATTTAACCTATAGATCATAGTCCTCAAATTCTTTTAAATTTCAGTATCTAAATTCCAATGGCTCATCATAAAAATTCCTAAACTCACAAATCTAAATTTCCCATTACCATTTGACAAGGATTTCGGTACCATACGATCAACTGGTCTGTCACTCCAAAATTTTTGGTCCGGATATTTTCTCCCAAATTTTTAGAAAATTCCCTATAGGTTGCTATCAATTGCCACTCACTCCTAAGACGCTCCAATTCAACTATACCAGTCCAATTATGCCATAAATCCCAATAAATCACAATTAAACCTAATTATCTCAAAAATTTACAAATCAATTCATGATCATAATTAAATGCCGAAAAATGCCCTGAATGCATGTACCTATCATTGCATGTGCAATTAATTCATTCCTCTATAATTAGAGGTCAATGAATGCTCAGTCAATAAAATGCGGTATGATTCTACCCCATCCCAAATTACCAATAGGTCCTAACACATCGGTAACGGGATGTTACAATTCTCCCCTCCTAATAAAAATTTCGTCCCGAAATTTCATACCTGCCCGGTCGAATAAATGAGGATCTGGCTCCTCATGAACTCCTCGATCTCCCATGTTGCTTCCTCGGAAGAGTGGTTCTTCAAAGGACCTTCACCAATGGAATCACCCGATTCCTTAATTGCTTGACTGCGATCCTATAATCCGTACGGCTCCTCTACATAACTCAAATCCTTTGCTATCTCAATCTCTGGAGCGGAATCACATGAGTTAGGTGCGATCGGTGCCGTCGAGACATACTAACATAGAACACATCATGCAAGCTGGGACATCTCACTTCGCGGCGCCAATCTATAAGCCAAAGGTCCTATCCTCTCGAGAATCTCATAGGGCCAATATCTGAGGACTCAACTTGCCCTTATGGCCAAATCTCAAAACTCCTCTCGAGGAGACACTCGGAGAAACACTGTCACCCACTGGCATACTCCATCTCTCTCCGATCTTTGATCCACATAACTCTTCTGTCTATCTGAGCCGCCTTTAATGCGACTCGAATCAAGCATACCTTGTCCACAATGTCACAGAATCAACTCGGGACCCTCGATCATACTCACACCCTCTTCATCCCAATACAATGGCGATCTACTGCCTCCCATACAATGCCTCATCACGGTGCCATCCCGATCTGCTATGATCTCGATTATTATAAGCAACTCGATAAGAGTCAAATACCGATCCCATGATCCTCTGAACTCCAATACACAAGCCCGAAGCATATCCTCTACAGTCTTAATCGTCCTCTCACTCTGCTCATCTGTCTGAGGATGAAATGCAGTACTGAAGTTCAACCAAGTTCCCAACGCAGACTGCAGGCTCTTCCAGAACCTCGAAGTGAATCTGGGATCCCTGTCTGAGACTATAGACACCGGAACCCCATGCAACCGCACAATCTCTGCTATATACTTCTAGGCCAACTGATCGAGAGTATTACTCTCCCTCACTGGCAAGAAGTGAGCTGATTTAGTTAACCGGTCCTCTATGACCCAGAAACACTACCTCGTCCAGCCAAAATTCACATTTAGTGAATTTGGCATACAACTGCCTCTCTCTCATAATATGCAATATAGTCCTCAAATGCTCCGCATGCTCCTGTCTGCTCCTCAAATACACTAGAATATCATCAATTAACACAATCACGAGCGGATCGGTAGGGTTGAAAGACCTTATTCATCAAGGCCATGAATTTGCCAGAGGCATTAATCGACCGAACGGCATCACTAGAAACTTCGAAATGCCCATACCGCTCCTAAAGGCACTCTTGGGCACATCGGCCTCTGTAATCCTTAGCGATAATATCTCGACCTCAAATCCAATTTAGTAAACACCGAGCTCCACATGGTGATCAAATAAATCATCGATCCTAGGCGGTGGATACTTATTCTTCACTATCACCCGATTCAGCGCCTATAATCAATACATAACCTCAACGTCCCATCCTTCTTCTTCACAAGCGATCTTGGAGCTCCCACGTGAAACATTAGACCTAATAAACCCTTATCCAAAAGCTCTGCAATCGAGCCTTAAGCTCCCTCGGTTCCACGGTGCCATCCTATATGGAGGTATAGATATAGGGCTGATGCAGGAACGAGGTCAATCTCAAACTCTGTCTCCCGATCCAGCGGTAAACCCGTAACTCATCGGGAAATACATCCAAAAATTCTCTGATCACGAGAATATCCTGCAATCTCTGCTCAACCCTGGTATCCACAACATGGGTCAGATAGGCCTCACAACCTCCTCACATCAACTGAAGGCACTCGGGAAAGAAATCATCTGGTAGCCTTTGCCGACTATCACCTCGGCGACTCTGGGCTGACGGGAGACTCTAATACCACCTCCTTGGTATAACAGTCCATAGCGGACCTATCTTGCGATCAACCGATCCATCCCAATATCACATCAATCTCCATGAGATAACACTATCAAATCAGACTCAAAGCGCTCGATCTATACGAATCGCACTCCTTGCAGACCTCACCTAAAACCGTCGTACTACCTAGAGGTGTACTCACCTCTAACCCATATTGCAATCTCTCCTAACCCCATGCAATCTACTTGCCAAATGCGGTGCAATAAATGAATGAGTGGATCTAGGATCTAACAATGCATATGCTTCAAAGCCAGAAATTAGAAGCATACCCGCAACAATATCTGGGGAATCCTGAGCCTCCTGCCGAGTCATGGCATAGACTACTAGCACAGGGCTGCTGTCTCTCGCTCAGTCCTCGGTCCTCCTCTGGATCCCTCAGCTCGGCCTCGGCCTCGACCTCGGCCCCTAAATCACGATCCACCTCCACGGCTTTGTTGCACCGTGGTATTACTGCCAGATCTCCCAGTCATAGTAGACTGAGCTCCCAAAGTCTCGGGGTAATTCCTAACTAAGTGGTCCATCGAGCCGCATCTCAGGCAGGCTCTAGTCAGCCACCGACACTCTCCGCTATGCCTCCTCTCGCAATGCTCACCGACTGGAGGGATCTGCCCTGAACCTCTGGAACCGCCACTGCCACTACCAGTCTGAACAAATCTGCCTCTCTGCCTAAATCCAGACTGTCTAGCTCCTCCGGTGGACCTGAAGGGCCTGCTCTGACGCTTACCAAACCCTCTACTAGCACTGCCATGACTATCACTCGGCCTCTTGCCCTCGAGCCTGTCCGGCCTCGGTCGACCTGCCTCGATGAATCGCTCAATCCTTACGGCCGCTCTCAGCTCAATGAAAGTGCCCATGTCAGATCGGGCTAACCTGGTACGGATCTCTAGATTTAGTCCGCCCTCAAACCTCCGGCACCTGTCGGCCTCAGTAGCAATTAGAGCTGTGGCATATCACATCAACTCGTTTAACCGCACCTCATACTCAACCACTGTCATAACACCCTGTCTCAACTCAAGGAACTCCTGCATCTTCATCTCTAAATACACCTTGGGCATATAATTGTCCTGGAAGGCCCTCAGAAAATCATCCTAAGTCAGAATACAAGGCTGATGGTGCTGCTGGGACGATCTTCCACCAGCGATATGCGGACCACGAAGGAGAGCTGCGTAATCAAAACGCTCGTCAGAGTCACGGTCCATCTGATCGAGGACTCTTTTAGTCCTCTCCACCATCCTCGACCTCCGCAGGTCATCTGCTGCCATAGAAATCCACAGTCCCATGCTTGCGCAATCGATCGTATCTCCTCTACCGTCTCACGAGAAATCTAGGAGACAACTCCTCATAATGAGGCATCGAAGACTCCATGCTAGCTCCTACTGATTCTAGGTCAGCTGGTTGATCAACTTGATCTCCAAGAACGGATGACCTACAAGAAACAAGAATTTTAATCAATTTCTGCTTTTCTCTCTGAAATTCAAGCCTAAAAATACACTATGCCCAAAGATGTCAAACCATGCTCGATACCACCTAATGTAGCGCCCTCTTTACGTAGGGTATACCTTTGGGACACCCGCAGTCATTCCGGTACATATCCTACGACGAGGGTGCACTACGTTCGATCAATTCTATAAACCGCATGGCATCACTACAGTAAAATCCGCAATATCAAAATCACTGAATTTTAAAAACCATAAAGCCTTTCTCATTTAATAAGATCAATCAGAAATATAGACAAGTCTATCAGTTCCCTACAGTCTAAATACAACAATCCAAAAAGGAAACTGATACAAAAGTCTATACTAAGTCATCCCAAAAATCAATCGACTTACAGGCACTGTGAGCCATCGCCTCTCTCATCGAGCGCTCACACGGCAGGAGAAGAAACTCTGCAGCTAGGAGTCTAATCTATCAGTCCTGAAAAATAATATGCAATTTTAGATGAGTTTGCAAACTCAATGAGAAACTATCATCAATGGTTCACTCAATTTATGCATTATGCAAATTGCATACTGAGACAATCTGAGAATGAGTTAAAATATCATATAACGATCTACAATTTCTCACGTCATCGGAATTGATAATATTCACATCGTTAACACATTTATATACGATGCATATGTGACTTCGTTCAGTTTATTTGAGTGTTGTGGTGGCGCTTATTGATGGCGATGATCGATGAAGCGCGTCTAGGGAGTAGGAGAGCCTTCATGCGAGATACACTAACTCCCTCGAGCTCAAGGCTCGGTTCGATGTGATTTTGAGCTCAAAGCTCTTTTCGATAATAGCGGCGACTCGGTCACAACGTCCATTATCTGTTTATGCAATTATGCATGAAATGTATATATTCGATAATTCACGATCATATGGCTATAAGCCCATTTAACACGATTTCCATGATCACGTGTCGGTAAAATCAATTTATCAAAACATGCATCTTGATCCTAATCTTTCATATTAGCAAAATTTCACATAGATCATTTAGCACATCGAAATTGAGGAACCAACTAGGTTACTCACCGTAACTTCCGAGCTACTGCCTTGAAGTCCCAGCAATATCTATGGAATGACGATCCAACGGTGCCTCTAAAACAGTAAAATAATTTGCCATTACTAGATGCTCAATTAAAACAAGTCAGTGATGCATATGTCTAATTGAAAATATGTACGATGCATATTCATGATTTTTAGGCTTATAACCCAATACCGCTATCTCTTGTCTCATAACCAAAATTCACTATTCACTAGATCAATATCATCCATTAATTCCATAAGTCTCCAATTTAAACTCCCATAGTCATAATAAAATTCTTAGGTTGCAATAGGAACTATAATCGACTCTCTTTCTATGATTGAGAACTTCGCTAATTTAAACTCGAACTCATATTCTTTACCTCAATTGTAAACCTCTTCTTCTAGTTCATAACAAATCGAGAATCACCTCGATTGGAGGTCTATACCATAAGTTATGCCCCAAAACCAAAACACATTTTTCATAAATTAGCCCCCTCATTGCGGACTTGAGAGTCCTCGCCATGACGTATAAGGGTTGTTTGCCACGGCGAACACCTTCCTTCAGCTACGCATGACTTACGAAGAGAGGCGTGTCATGGCGTAAAATTTTCGCTTCGCCATGACGTCTCGCCGCTTCTTTCGTCATGGCGAGTAAGCATTTACTCGTCATGGCGAGGCATCTTGCGAGCGTCGCGACCTTGGTTACATCGTCTTCTCAGGTCCATTTTCATCCTTTCTCTCTCTAAAACCAGCATTAAATACCCTAAGCTACCCCATCCTTCACATTGAATACCAAAAATACATCTAACAACAACAATTAATAACATTAAAGCCAATAACTTACCGATCAGAACTTAAAACCCCAAATCTCGAAAATCACCAACTCTTTCTCCTTTCTCCACAACCACGATGAACCCTTAGCACTCACCAAATTTCATTCTCTCGAGGATCCAGCTAAGCTCACACCAAAAGGGAAGAAAACAAGCAACGATCAAGGCTCACACCAAGAGGGAAATCGGCAATCACCAACTAAGAGAAGAAGGATTTTGCCCAGAGAGATACTTTCTAATTTCAAAACATACTATATATAAAAGGTTGATTTAACCTATAGATCATAGTCCTCAAATTCTTTTAAATTTCAGTCTCTAAATTCCAATGGCTCATCATTAAATTTCCTAAACTCACAAATCTAAATTTTCCATTGCCATTTGACAAGGGTTTGGTACCATCTGGTCAACCGGTCATCACTCCAAAATTTTGGTTCAGACATTTTATAGGAATTTTCAGAAAATTCCTATAGGTTGCTATCAATTGCCACTCACCCTAAGACACTCCAATTCAACTATACCAGTCCAATTATGCCATAAATCCCAATAAATCACAATTAAACCTAATTATCTAGAAAATTTACAAATCAATTCATGATCACAATTAAATCTTTGGAAAATGCCATGAATGCATGTACTATCAATGCATGTGCAATTAATTCATTCCTCTATAATTAGAGGTCAATGAATGCTCAGTCAGTAAAATGCAGTATGATTCTACCCCATCCCAAATTACCAATAGGTCCTAACACATCGGTAACGGGATGTTACACAACAACAATGTTACATCGTTTGACACGTGGGCCTCATATGTGTGGCAAAAAATATACAAGTTATATTGTTAATAAAGTTAGATTTCACATACAAGATTGAGACAATCAACTTAGAAGCTAAAATTGTGGGATTATTGTTGAGGGATGTCATGGCGATGATTTTATTAGCTTCTTCGATGTCATCTTAGAAATAATAGAGTTGCATTACATCAAAGATAAAAATGGTTGTTCTCTTTAAGTGCAAATAGCATAATATTGGTGACATAAAAGTGAATGGCAATATTGCTAGCATCAATGTTAGTAAGACATGATATGATAAGTTTTCTACCTTAACGACACTATATTAGGCAGCAATTGGAAGGTCATTCAAAAGTTTCAACACCAAAATCTCTTTGTTTTTTTTTGTGAAAGGGAAAATGGTCAAGTGGGTGAAGATGGTGATAAAGTATATAAAGAGATTCAATCGAAGCTGAATAATGGAGCCATACAAATAGAAGATGCAAATATATCATCATTCTATAGGAGAGATGTTGATCCTAATATAATATAAGTGGATGAAGTACAGACCAATCTTGTCATCGAAAAAGATGAAGACTATATTAAGGATGAATTATATGACAATGTTTATACTTTGGCCAAATATAATAATGTTGAAGAGTCGAATCATAATGTAATTAATGATGATGATTTTCAAGATCTTGATCATGATAATTGAAGTTAATAAAATTGTTTTTATATTGTTTGAAATGTATTATTGATGTTTGAGTTATGTTTATGTGTATTGTTGACGCTTGAGTTATGTTTATGCGGATTTTTTTATGTTTGAGTCAAATTATTGCTATTGTTGATGTTTTAGTTATGCTTATATATATTGTTGATGTTTGAGTTATGTTTATGCAGGTTTTTATGTTTGAGTTATGTTTATGAGTATTGTTGATATTTGAGTTATGCTTATTCATATTTTTTATGTTTAAGTTATGTTTATGCATATTGTTGATATTTGAGTTATGTTTACGTGTGTTGTTGATGCTTGAGTTATGTTTATGTGGATTATTTATGTTTGACTTATATTTATGCATATTATTGAAGTTTTCCTTACGTTAATGCAGATTATTTATGTTTGAGTTATGTTATTGGGAATTATTGATATTTGAGTTATAGATATCCAATATAATGACACCTTGTATAAACAAAGGGAAAAAGGTAGCAAGTATCGAGGTTGTTCCTCCCCACAACAACCATATTAATCAAATCATAGCCACCAGCAACAATCGACTTCATCCACCAATGAATCCAGTTAGCAACAACCTCCATTTGCCTCAACTAATACAGAGGAATCTGCAAGATCGTTAATCTTTAACACATATAATAGACTTATGCTCAAATATATATTTACATGTTTAATGCATATTTTCTTATCATTATTCATTTGTTGTTAGGTTCCAATATCAATGCCAGAAAAAGAGGTAGAGGTAGAGGTATAAGTAAAGGTTGTGAGTTGCAAGCGAATGAACATTGCAATGAATAGCAATTTATTTGGAAATATTGATACCTCGTAAGGTTGTCTATAGACAAGATTCAATTAGGTAATTTGTTTAATGAGTTAGGGATAATTGCCATAATTATAAGCATAGGAAGTAGTTGAGCGAAGACAATTTGCTTCAAAAGGTTTTGGATAAAGTTTCGATAAAATTTTAATTTATTTAATTATATGAAATATTGTTTTCTTATTTAAATATTAATTTCACTTTCTATTTACGTATGAAGCTTAATATAAATCGATATCGACAACCACGATATTTTAAATGTGGACTTCATTATTGAGACAAAGGACTAGAGATTATCGTTGTCAACTACATCAATATTATAAATCTTTTCCTTCAAATGAGGCAAGAAGACATGTTCTCGAGCGGATGCCTCCAAAAATTGGAGCAATATGTGTGATTATTGGGCCTCTACTAACGTTAATGCTTATTTTTTTCTCATCATATTTGCTTGATTAATCTTATTACATAATTTAATAACTATTTCTTTTATTTATTTAGGAAAAGAGAGAAAGCTAAGGTTAATAGAGGAAAATGAAAACTCCATACAATTAAGACGCAAATCATTAGTTGTCCCAAAATGAATATGAAAGTTATTTGTTTACAAGTTATAATTACATCAATAAATACAATATTATTTATTGTGTTTTGTAATTTTTATAAAACAAAGTCAAAAGGAACTATATGTAGAACAATATAATAGGATCACACTCTACAAACTAACACACTATTAGGAAGGTGAAGGCTAGATGTTTGTAGAAGCGCATAATAACTATGTAAATATAAAAATTTGTTTAATTAAAGTTCATTTATTTATGCAATACTAACTAATAATATTTGAATTGAATATTGATTTTTTTTTAAATTTTAGAATAACATGCAAGAGTTGTTGTAAACATCAATATCTGACAAAAATTAGCCAAATGTAGATGACATTTGCAACAAAGTGTTTGGAATACGATCTGGTTATATCAAAGGTCTTAAGTTTTGGCCGAGGCCTACTGCTTCATCTTCATCAAGACCACAATATATTTAATGTCTTAAAGAGGATAAGCAGTTGCTTCATGCTAAATTAGAAAGTATTGAAAAAAAAGTTGCTCTTGAAAAGTTGCTCAAAACTTTACTTGGCCTGAATTATGTAAGTAGTGAAGATAAAAGTGACTCTTAGTCATTAAACTATTTTTGTATTTTGATTTTATATTTAAGTATTTTGAAATTGTAATTAGCATATTGTACATGATCATATTTAATGATAATTTTATTTTCTATATACAATGTTTCTAATTTTCAATTATTTTATTATATTTTGCACAATAAATTATACAACAAAAATTCTAAATATTACATACAATAATGTCGAATAAAATCTCACAAGTAATTATAATCTACATGATATAACATTTAATTATAATTTATATTTAAAATTTTAAAACGTCGTTGCAAATATTTAGCTACGTTTTTTAAATGTCACTAATAAGTTTTGGAACGTAGCTAATACTTATAACTATGTTTTCAAAATCGTAGCTAATAACTTTTAACGATAAAAATGAACCACAGCAAAAACTTATTGATGACGATTTAGAAAAACGTCGTCTATAAATTTTCGCTATGAAAACTATTTGTAGCAAATACATATTAGCAATGATTTGGTGAAAACGTCGTGTATAATTTTTTGCTATGAAAATTTTTATGGGACCAAGGACATGCCCTAGATGAACTAATCTCTCCCGAATTGCTTACATTATTTGTCCACTGACCATCATGCACCACAACTGAATTTCAACCACGTACTGATATCAGCTGTCGCAAGGTCCAAGTTAAGGCTAAATTTTGCCACTCAATTTCGCTGCATTCGTAGCTCAGTTCATCCACCAAATTTTAGTAAAACTCTGTCGAACACCTTCCAGGTGCCCTTTCGTCAAACACCTACTAAACAATGCAGTGGGTATTGTTTTAAGGACCAAACATAAAGAACGCAATAGAGGTGATGACAATGGGACTTAATTATTTCTTGGAGGATAAATACAACAATGGTGAAGGCTTACATTATCTGATCTATGCCCTCCACAATTTGCAGACTTGCATGAAATAAAGGGACATTTTCAATTGGCTAACGCCATAACAGACTTATATATGTGTTTAAACTTGAAATTATGTCATAAATATTTATTATGAACTAATTGTGAGACATTTCAATTACGAAGTTCATTATGTATGTTCTCCACATTTTCAATATATTTATCAATACAATACTAAATTAATCGGAAAACCATTATATAAAGAAAGTAGAGTAGGTTAAAAATTGAAAATTTATTCCACGTTTACCAAGAAATAATTTACATTCATCTCCAGGCATAGTGAAGATCTGGATTTGGGGACCCTTCTGGGTAACCAAATATGCCATCTTCAGAACCTTTCCAAACACACTGCGACTTACACCTTTTGCCATCTCTTTTGGCATCAAAGCAATTAAAACCTGCAATTTTACCTCTCCAATAAGCATTGCAAGAGAATAAGGTTGTACCCCAGAAGTTGACACGAAACCTGAACTGATATGGCCTTCCAACGTCAACCACATGGGTTCCCAAGTCATCATCTCCAGATCGGCAGTGAACCGTGAGGTTTGATCCGTCCTTCATTTGGTTGAAAATTTTAACTGTCGTATAACCAAAACCTGAACCTGATTCAGACGTCGCAAGACTAGACTTTACTGAAGTAACGAGCACGAATAGCAACACAAATTTGCAGAACAGATTCATACTTTATTTAATTTTCTCCTCTTCCGTTTATTTGAATTTGATAGTTATTTATTGACACCAAATACTTTAATTTATAGGAAAAGTGTCTTTCAATAATGGTGCACTATTAATGGAGTGTATTAATTGTGTAAGTTTAAGACAAATTCTGTTGTGATAATATTTCCTTGTGCATTAAATTTTAAGAGATAACATTTATTTAAGTTAGAAAATGTAAGGTACAATAAAGCAAATAATTTGGTATGTTAAAATAACTTTTACCTACCAAAATTTACTAAGACATTATTTTTAAAAAGTAAGACCGTGTATTATTAGATCTCTTGAGACTCTTCATGTTCAGAGGAATTTTTATCGGATGTTATTAGTGTTGTTGTTTTTAAATAATTTAAATTATAAAACATTTTAAAATAAATGAGAATATGTGAAATATTCATGTCCTTTATTTTTAAATTAAACTCATTTTATTAAAAATAATTTATTTATATTTTGTAAAATGGGATTATGAATTGATTATGTAAGTAACAATCATTACTAACTGGTTTTGCCGGATTTTGGCCGATCTGTACGTTGCCGTTCTGCTCCATGAGTCTGCTGCTTTATGTGATGAGTCCGACGTGAAGATACCTGCAAGACAAGGAAGGCTCGTCGGGGGTTATGTCTCAATTAGCCCCTCCGACGCTCAAGTAAGGCTTTTTGTGAAGGTGAAGTTGATCAATGCAGAGAAAAACAACTACGTTATGATTTCGTACCTCAATTATGGGAGAATTATACCTTATATATGATTTTGCAGTTAGGTTTAGGTCTTTACGTGTTTGCATGGGAGACTCCCTTCTATGGATGGGCCGAAAAAGGGCATGGGCTTTAGGCATAAGACTGATCTTTGATGAATGGACCGATCGGCCCACGGTTCGTCTTGATTGGATCCGGGCCCAGCACGACCGATCCGACCATAAACCCCCTACTCCTCGAGTCTGAGCGAAGAGAAGGGTCGGAGGAGTATGTAAGGGTTTATAGCTCGTGCATAAAACGACTCGAGGTTGGGGCGATCGGTTGAGCATTGAGATATAGCTCGTCTGTAGGTCAGCTAAATGGAATAATCGATTGGTCGGGCATTGTTGTTGTAGCCCGGTCATGGGACAGCTCAAGTAGTTTTGATCGGTCGGATGTCGACTAGTTATGCGTTACTGCTCGTACCGAGGTTGGTCGGCTGAGTGTTCCAACTGGTCGGCCTCGGCTCTTATTGCGCGACAGCTCGTGCTAAAGCAGGTCGGGTAGTCATCATTAGCGGGCGCGTGAAGGTACTTGAAGCATTTATTACTTGACGACGCGTGCTATCGGCGACTTCGAGAATCAAACGTATCGTCTTTTGTGATTGCCCGGTATCCAGTCGTCCTTTCAACTGCTCGCGCCCTTCCGGATTTCGATTAACCCTAATTTGTCTCCGTTCAGATCGTGCCGCGTGTCCAGGAGTAGCTCGGATTTTCTCCACTCGTCGAGTTTTGGCTGGAGCGCAATTCAAACGTTTTCCCTATAAATGTTCAGAGTCGACAGACGGTTTGCTTTCCTTCACGCTTATTTCATTCTTGCTGTCTTCTTGCTTTCCTCTGCTCTTTCTTATTCTCATTTCCCGGAAGTTGTCTTCGGCGTTGCTCAAATGTCCGATCTCTTACCATTAAATAGGTACATCCCTTTCCCTCATTTTTCTCTTCTAAATTTCCTCTTAGAGAGCATGTCGTCTACCGGTTCTCGGAGTGGGGTTTCTCAAGGATTATTATTGAGAGGTCGTCGGAGGTTATGGCTGAGGCGACGACGATGTCGAGGTTGGGGGATGTTGAAGAGATTACGACAAGGGAGTGGAGAGACGGGCTGGTAGTAAAGGAATTGCCCAAAGGCAAATCGAAGATGTCTACGGCGGAGTTGAGTAGGTCGATTGCTAGGAATGGTATCCCTCGGTCCACAGGAGCCTAAAGGTCGCCTCTGGGACGAAAGGATCGACAACAGCAGAGGTGGGTGGATTGCCGTCTCTGAGTATTTCTTCTCGGTCGGAGGCTTGAGACTACCGTACGTGCCGATCGTGGATGAAGTGTGCGCTGACTATCAATTGAGGCCGAGTCAGATCCCTCCGAATGGGTGGCAGTTCATTAATGGACTTGTGCTGTTGTGCCACCAATTCGACTGTCCGCCCTCGGTTAACATCTTGCGCCACTTCTTAAGAATGAGCCAGAGTCCGAGTTCTGGGGGTGAGATCCCTTCCCTGATGTATAAGGATGCCCGGTATCGCCCAGCCGGGACGTCTGGCAAAATTACCGGCTGGTGAACAAAATACTTCTTCGTGAAGCCTTCGGGGTCTTTCTCCGAGTCCCAGCTGTGAAGGTATCCCCTGGCCGAGCGATGGAATGACTCGTCAAGTCTATTCCTGTCTAGGGAGGAGCAAGAGGTGGTCAGCCGTATAAAGGAGCTCGGCGATATAATCCGCTCGGCTTATTTTGAGTGCGGCGGGGAGGCCTCGCCACTCTCTGGCCCGACCGACTTCTGTAAGTTGGCGGGTGGGAGAGGGCCCCGCTTGGTTGACCCTCGTGGTTGATTTGTTTTCCTTACTTGCAAGTTTGGTTCCATTTCTACACCTTTCTTTGTTTGTGCAGCCATGGTCAAGTTAATACTTTCCCGGCCTCCTAAGTCCGCTTGAGGGTGGCGTCGGTCAGCGGCCTTGGAATTAGAGGTCAGGGAGATAGGAGAGAGGTCGGTTCGATGGTTGCTCGGCCAATTGCTTCCGACAACGGGTGTTCTCCGCCTCTCAAGTCGCCTGTGGCCCTCTTGTGGTCGTCCCTTTGGTGAGTACAGTTTGTGATCGAGGAGGAGGAGGAGGTTGAACAAACTCTGAAGAGGAGAAGGGGACGCAGGTAGTCGACCGACCTCCCCAAGTAGTCGACCGACCTCCCCAAGTAGTCGACCGACCTTCTCAAGCGGTCGACTGACCTCCTTGCCCCTTGGACCAAAGCAAGGGTAAAGGGAAAGTGGGAGATTGTGCTGCCCCGTCTGCCCAGGGGAAAGGGAAGAAGCCGGCGGGGAGTGCCAACAAGTGGGAGGTGGCGATTAGCCTCGAGAAGACTGCCTCGATCACGATGTCAAGTGGCTCGTCATCTCGTTGAGAAGGTTATTCCTCCTGAGGATGAGGAGCGCTTTGTGAGTTAAGTCTTGAGAAATGATGAGCCGCGCCATCCGTAATTCCATGAGGGATGTGGCCCTCACTTTGTACACGCATCAGCGGATCGATCTGTTGAATCGGGAGATCAATTCCCTCCTAGAGCAGGTGGACGGTTTGAAGAAAGAGCTCTCGGAGGTCGGAGAGGAAAGAGACTTCTCCCGGGCACAACTTTCTTCCTTGGAGGAGGATAAGAAACTCTGGGAGGAGGAGCACGATGTCTTGAGAGCCCACTTTGCCGGGAGAGGAGGAGAGAGCTCATGAAAGCTCGGCTCACCGGGAGGAGATCGAAAGGTAAGGGCAATGGCGGCTAGGAACAATTTGTCCAGGAATATCTTGGCGTTGCCGGCGGTGTGAGTCGGAGAGGTGCTCGAGGAGAAATCCCTCGGGACCATGCCCAAACCGAGGATACGTTGAGGAGGTGCGAGCCTCTGTGAAGGAACAAAGGATTGAGGCGATCTGCGATGGCGAGGTGGTTCTTCAGGAGGAGTGCTTGGAGTTCTCCGTGACACAGCCTCATGATCTTGAAGAATTGTTATAACGCTGCGTTCACGAGGGTCAGACGGTCCTTCGCTTGAGAGGTTTCTTGAGCCGTTGCTTCTACCGTCCTTGGCCTTTCTCTGGAGGAAGTAGCGAGAGAAACCATGGAGGACCAGGAGCCAGTCCGAATGAGGAGCTGGATCTTAGCTCGCTTAGGGAGGACGAGCTTCCTCGTGAGATACTTCTCCGGCCGCTCCTTGGACCACGCCGTCTTGGCTTTTCCGCCCGCTTCCAAGGGTTCTCTTGGGCATCCTCCCACTTTTCCTTCTGTAGACTTTTGAGGCTCACCTGGTCAGGCTTGTGGCCAAGGCAAATTGATATTAATAAAACTTTGCTTTTGCCTCATTTTTTTCTGATGTCTTTTTCCGTATTTATGCTCTTTACTTTCGATGTATGTTGAGTTTTGATGAAGTTGCTCGTAGTCGACCGGCTTCGAGGTCGACTTATAGTAGAGTCTGAATCGAGGTCCCAAGGATCTCATTTTGGCGACCGATCGACCGCTGTCGATTTGTGTCGATGCCGAGCGAGGGTCCCAAGAGACTTGTCTTTGCGACCTGACCGATCGTAATTGACCAATGTAGATGCCGGGTGAGTGTCCCAAGGATCTTGCCTTGGTGACCCGATCGACCGTAATCGGTCTATGGAGATGGCGAGCGAGGTCCCAAGGATCTTATCTTGGCGACCCGACCGACCGTAGTCGGTCTATAGAGTTTTCGAGCGAGGTCCCTGTTCGCCAAAAACGCAAGTATACGTTTCTGCCGTTAGTAATAATAATATCGATCCCTCAGAGACTATTAACTCAACTATCAACTCGATTCTTAGAACTTAATTCAAGTGCAAAAGTAACAAGGTATTTGTTTTGGAATTGGTAATTCAAAATAAGAAAGCAAAAAGCAAAAATTAAATGAAAAGAGTATAAAATATAAAAGCATCTAGGCTTCTAGCTTCCCCTAATGGACAAACGAACATCACACAATTGACTATTTATCATTCAAACCTAACTTGCTAGTCGAAGATTCCTATGTATTTACTATATCCTCTTGGCTGTATAATAAATCTATTTGACAACCAACCATGACCGTATCTCTACTCTTGGTTGTTAATCGTCAAACGCCTTAAGCTACAATCTCTATCAACTACCTAGCATGCATCGGTTACCTCTCGGCCTCCCTAACCACCAATCATACAAGTATGAACCTAGGCTAATTTATTCAATGTCCAACCCAAAATTACCCTCTCGAGTCTCAATCGGATTCATAAATCAAGTTTAAGGTTAGCTACTCCTCAATCAAGCATTAAGAATTGAATAAACTAAACAAGTATTTAAGGATAAAAACCGGAATGAAATTAAATAAATGATCAAGAGTATTCGAATCTCTCATCCATTGGGTTCTTGCTAAAAACCTAGAATAAAGACTTAGCTACTCATAATATCAAGAAAACAACAAATAACAAAAGAGATCATTGTTCAGCAAAACAATAAACGAATAGAAGAGAAGGAATTGATTCTGTCACAATCATCTAATCCAATCCTCCGTTGTTGCCATCTTGACCTTTTTTTCTCCAGCTCCTTTGACGATTCTCCCATCCTCCTCCTAGCTGCCGACACTCTTTCCTCCCCCCAAAAACAAAATTTTTTACAGCTCATCCGCTTAGGTTAAAATTGACCCAACTTGACTTTCAGATTGACTCATGGTAGCGGTGACACCATCATTTGGCCTGACAAGTGCAATCAGACGAACTTCAAGTTTCGAGTAACATGCCCTGTGGTATGAAACATCACTCCCTCGGTAGCGAGTAGAAGTAAGGTTGGCTACGTGGAAAAATTGCTGAATTAGTCCTCGCTAACTCCATATCATTCAATTAAGTCCTTGCGTGCCAATTAACTCCTAAAACTTGAATGAGGCTGAAACACTAACACACGGTGAAAAATACCACTAACGTGGAAAAATACTAAAAATACGAAAAGTAATAAAAACACACAAAAAGCGAGGAAAGATAGCTTGAACTCGACTCAAAACAAGACTAAAACGACAATAAAAACTACACGAATATGCGAGTTATCACATCCCCAAACTTGAATCTTTGCTAGTCCCTAGCAAAAGACTTGACTCAAAAGACACGCAAAACGACACAAACAGAGGATTCAAACAATGGAACACATCAAATTAAAATTTCCAAACAACTTTTCAACCCAAAACATTTTAAGTCCAATTAGAGCGAGGAACTCTAACATGAAGATGATGCGATGCCATGAACACACTAATCACTAATGGATGAACAGGTGCAATGCCGATGATTCAACACAATGAGAATTAGCATCCTACTATGCCACTACAATGCACATTTAGTCACAAATTAATCAAACCACAGACCTGGATCAAATCAGGGTAAAGATACGAGGCTTAGGACAGGGTGAAAAGTAGTATCATTTGGTATGCTTTCGCGGACAAGGTCTTAACTTGTGACAAGGTCACGTAATTGAACCATTCCCCACTCACAATGTATCCTCACCTCTCAGTCCCAATGAACCTAAGATTCCCAAAAGGTTCGAGCACTCGAATTAAAAACAATTAACAAAATAAACTAAGCTGATAAAAAAAATAAAAAAAATAAAAAAATAATAAGAAAATTAACAAGCTAAAGCATAGAACTAAAAAGCTTTCCATAAAGTAAGTGCATGAGACTAGCACTTTTCTATCTCTAATTGAGATTCGGTTTCAAGCACAAATTCTTCTTCATATCAACACAATCTTTGTTTGTTTTTGTTTTTGTTTTTTTTGTTTTTTGTTTTTTGTTTTTTGTTTTTTGTTTTTTTCTTTTCTTTTCTTTCTCTCTTTTTTTTGTTTTGTTTTGTTTTGTTTTGTTTTTTGTTTTTTAATACTTGATCATAAAAGCACAAACAGAAAATTACAAAAACTAAATACAAGCTAAAGGAATGCAAAATAAACACAAATCTAAAGTGCTCTTACCTAAAATGTCATATCCCGAATGAAGTAAACCCAAAGTAAAACTACCTTTCCCAATGATCCAATACGGACTTGTCACAAAGGGGACGTGGGTGTCAAGTTCGGACACATCAGAAGACATGTCTCAACCCGCTTTCGGTCTCGCTTATAATGAGCTTACATCGAAGGGTCATTAAAGCTTAAACTTGGCTCTAAAGATTGTGTCGGGTTGGCTATCGGCCAAGTAGCAATCTAATGATCTATTTTTTCAGGTCATGGTTCTCTAAAAAGTCATAAATGTGCATGCGGGACTTATGGTAGGATCTTCACTCATCAATATGTTGAAGCAACGCATATGCAACTAAATACCCAAAAGGAAAAGCTGTAACATGGGACAAAATGAGTGAACATTAAGCTTTGGGAAAAATGTTTTACCATTTAACCTGACCTTACGCATTCAAATTCATCTCAAGTTCCATATAAAAGTAAATTTACCTTAGTTGCAGAATTGGATATCAAGCTGTCTGTCCATTTCAAAATCACGTATACCATTCTCCGATCCTCACTGACACTCAAACGACACGATTAAAACAAAAATAAAATAAAATAAAATAAAATATCAAGACTCCCCCCAAACTTAAGGGCAACTTTGTCCCCAAAGTTGGGAACGAAACCAATCCCGCAGAGAATAAGCATAAGGACAAAAAGACAACAATGAGGAAAATACTAAACCACGGTCACATTCCAAAGCGCATAAATAGCATAATCGATTCTCAGACAAGCGAAAAGAACAAAAGCGGATAACAAGTTTAAGTCTCATGAAAATAGGAAAAACGAAGGAAAAGAAACTTAACAACTTGGCCAAAAGACCACATCACCGATCATCCTCAAGGTCGGGCTCATGCTCGGCCGAGAGAAAGACACGAAGCAACAGGAGGCCAAGCATAAGGCGGCTGGGCGGAGCGAGAATCGATGACATGCATGCGACTAAACACGTGCTGCATTAGGCGATAATTATCTTTGGTTACGCGATGCTCCATGTCGAGCAATCCCTGCTGATGTGCAAGCCAACGGGAATCTCGGAAGAATAGATCGTACTATGGATACTCTTGTGGCTCAGTGGGCTCTGGTGGAAGTGCCTGCTCTGGTGAAACAGGAGCTGCCCCAAATGGTCGCATCGGTGGGGGAGGCCTGAATCGTGGATTGCCACGGTTATGCCAATGCTGGCGGAAGAAATCCACTGTCTTAATGGCGTCACTTGTCCCAGGTATATGACCGCAGCGATCCCAGAAGGCTCGATCCATCACCTGCCCAATACTCCCCTCGTGTCGGATAAAGAGACACCGCTGTCGACATGTGGCGGTGATAAGACTTCGGGTACCCAGATGCGGGTCCTCTGCTGCATGATCAACTCTCGGAGATCCTCTGCCGCTTCCCGAATCTTGGCATTAATAACTCTGCCAACATTCACCGGCTGATGAGTCACTACACAGAATAGGAACTGTTGATGCTGCTCAGTCAAGTCCGAGTCATTACGAGACGGAAAGACCCGGTTCTGGATGAACTTGTTCCACACCTTGTTCTGGCGAGAGAGGCAACTGTCTCGTAGAAGTTTCTTTCCCTCCGGGTGATAGGCGCCCTGGCCCTGAGTAAGCACATGATCAACCATAGGCTCCCAATCGGGGTCCCGGTGCAAGAGCTCATATGAATCCTCATCGAGAGGCGTGTCAGGCGTGCCGTAGAGCTCGTTAATGGCCGCAGCAGAGAAGGAAACCTCCCTGTTCCTTACGATGCATTTATCTGCCTCTATCGAAGTGGCCAATGCAAAGTAGAATTCCCTGACAAGCTTAGGGTGAGGAAGGATCGACTTGTCTACAAACCGACCCCATTGGTGACAATTGATAGTATGCCTGTATTTGTCAAAGGCGTAAACGCACTCCCAGTTCATCCACCTCTCTTCAACAAATGATTTCTTATCGATTAGCTCCTTCTGCTTTGCTCAGATTTGATCGGGAGTAAGAATTCGAGAGCTTTCGCCGGTTCTTTGTCGTTTAGACATTGTCCTGAAAAAGAGAAACACACAAGACAAAACAACATTTATCCAAGCATTCACATGGTATTTTAAAACTGAAAACTCGAATAAAGTATACATATATCACAATGCATTCTTGTGTTCTTTGTCAACAATTCATCATAATGCAACCAACTAAAACATCATCAAGTTCATCATTAAGAACAACGGACTTTCAATGCCCCCCAAACTTTGATAATATCAAGCATGAAAACAATCAATTGAGGAAGGGAACGACATCAATGAAGCAATCTTCAACGCAAATATTATCAACCATTGAAACACATTCCAAACTCTAACCATGAAAACTAAGGAAATACCCAACTGCTTCAAGTAAAGCCAAACAAGAAGAAATTGGATATAAACCTCATTATCAGTTAATTGGCTCAAGAACAGTCCACTCAAATTCTGACAATATCACTAGTGCAAACCCACCTCCATTTATTTTCAGTAATTCAAGAACATTACAACTCCATTCATCAAAATCAAGCTAATGCCCAAACAATTCAAGTAGGATTTAATGAGAATCAATCGAGTATCAACTTATTTAACAACAAATCCGGGCAAAGCAACCAGTCAATTCAACAATTTCAACATTCATCAATATTGCCAAACACCCAATCCAATTTCAACAAATAATATAGGAAATTAAATTAGGGTTAGGAATACTTTTGAACCTCTTGGGTGATGCAAAGAAGATGCAAATGAAACCAACTAAGAGGAGGAAGGATGTGGTAGTCGAAGTTGTTGGGGCGCAAAGACAGTGGTGGTCGCAGTAGTGGAGAACGGCGGAGGAAAGAAAGAGAAAGAGATGACGCAGAGAAAAAGAAAACGGGGAAAACGAACGAGAGAAGGGAGAAGGAAGGAGAAAGAAACAACTGAGAGAAAAAGAAAAGAGGAAGATGAACGAGAGAAGATGAGATGGAGAAATCGTTAACCAGGTGGAGAAAAAGAAAGGGGAAAGCGCGAGAGAAGAGAGAATGGTGAGGATGGTGGGAGAGGACGGAAAGAAAAAGCAAAAGGGGAAAAATGGTGGAGAAAAGAGAGAATGGTGGAGTCCCCAGTGGAGTCTCCAGAAATTAAAGAAAGCGGGAAGACTCACCGTTTTTGGAACTTACCCGTATCTCTTATGGGCGTGACTGACAAAAAAAATATTTAAACTCTCGACAAGTCTGAGTAATCCTTCCTCATGGTATGAGAGCTCAATTCAGAGCTGCTTAGACTTTCGTAAAGCTTCTTCCTCATGGGCGTATGAGTTGGAGGACTCGTGGGCGCGATATCTCAATTTCAGAAATGCTCAAACTTTCTGTCTGCTTCTTCCTCGCGGGCGCGAGTTGGAGGACTCATGGGCGCGATAGTTGCGTTGTTTCTGTTCCACTTTTGGCTCGTTTTTGTACATATCTCTGCATAAGACTCAACTAAGACATAAAATTGACTCTAAAGAAGACTAATAAGGAAAGAAAAAGGGAAACAAAAGACATGAAGTAGGACCAAAAACAAAACAACAATAACTTGGGTTGCCTCCCAAGAAGCGCTTTGTTTAATGTCGGTTAGCTCGACCTTACCAAATCTCCGCTTTAGATCAACTCATCGGAGGCCACATTCCTTTCAAAAGCACCACCGAGATATCGTTTAAGCCTCGACCATTTACTTTGAACTTTTCATCGAATTTACCTTTTAATCTCCACATACTCCATGAGGAAAAACTTGCACAACTACAAGCGGTCCGGACCACGGGACTTTAATTTCCTAGGAAAAGATGGAGTGCAGGTTATATAGCAATACTAGTTGTCTGGTTCAAAATTCTTTTCCTTCAAATGCTTATCGTGCCATCTTTTAGTCTTCTCCTTATAGATTTTAGCACTCTCATAAGCATTGGAGGAAATTCCTCAATTGGTCGAGTTGCAACAACCGTTGCTCTCCGCCAACTTCTCATCAAAATTTAGCTTTTAATTGCCCAAAAGGCCTTGTGCTCGAGCTCAACCGGCAAATGGCATGATTTGCCATACACAAGTTGATCGAGAGCACCCAATTGGAAGTCTTGAATGCAGTTCGAAAAGCCCAAAGACTTTCATCAAGATTATAGGACCGGTTCTTCCATGATGCATTAACCGTCTTCTCCAGGATCTGCTTAATCTGACGATTAGAAACCTCGGCTTGTCCATTCGTTTGAGGATGATAAGTGAGAGCCATCCTATGTTGAATGCCATACTTCGCCAACAAAGCCGGTAGAACCTTATTGTTGAAGTGAGTGCCTTGGTCATTAATCATTGCTCGTGGTGTCCCAAACCTAGAAAAAATGTTCTTTTTCAAGAACTTGGTTACAACACCTGCATCATTAGTAGGAGAAGCGATCGCTTCCACCCACTTGGAAACATAATCAACTGCCACAAGAATATATAGATTCTTATTCGAAATAGGGAAAGGACCCATAAAGTCTATTCCCCATACATCAAATAGCTCAACTTCTAGAATGCAATTCAAAGGCAGTTCATCTCTCCTAGATATCTTACCTACTCTCTGACATCTATCACAACTTTGCACAAATGCAAAAGCATCTTTAAATAGAGTAGGCCAGAAAAAACCTGATTGGAGAACCTTAGCAGCAGTTCTCTCTCCATTATGATGTCCTCCATAAGGGGATGAATGACAGTGGTATAAAATGTCATGTTGTTCCTCGAAAGGAATACATCATCGAAGCACATTATCCCTGCCTAACTTAAACAAGAACGGCTCATCCCAAAAATAATCCTTGATATCATGCATGAACTTTTTCTTTTGATTATATGTAAATTCACTAGGAAGTTGTTTGCATACTAAATAAGTCACAAAGTCTGCATACCAAGGTAATTGAGAAACACCTACAGCCAAGAGCCTTTCATCAGGAAAAGACTAGTTTATAGGAACCTGTGGTGCATCGGTGTTCTCTTCACTTTCCAATCGAGACAAGTGATCAGCCACTTGATTCTCGACTCCCTTTCGATCCACAATTACTAAGTCGAACTCTTGGAGGAGTAAGACCCATCGAATAAGTCGCGGTTTGGCATCTTTCTTCTTAAATAGATACTTGAGGGCTAAGTGATCTGTAAAAACTGTAACTTTCGAGCCAACCAAGTATGATCTAAATTTATCGAAAGCAAATACTACGGCAAGCAATTCCTTTTCAGTTGTTGTATAATTCAATTGAGCATCAGTCAAAGTCCTGCTTGCATAATATATATAGTGAAAAATCTTACCATGCCGTTGTCCCAAAACAGCACCTACCGCATAATCACTAGCGTCGCACATGAGCTCGAAAGGGCAGCTCCAGTCTGGTGCAACGATTACTGGTGCAGTTACTAGTCTTTGCTTGAGCTTCTGAAATGCTTGCAAACACAAGTTATCAAATTTAAAAGGAACATCTTTTTTAAGCAGATTACAGAGGGGTTTAGAAATTTTTTAGAAATCTTTTATAAACCTCCGATAGAATCCTGCATGACCAAGGAAACTACGGATCCCCTTAACAAAAGTGGGTGGTGGAAGGTTTTCAATAGCCTCAATTTTAGCTCTATCTCTTCCATCCCCTTACTAGAAATCCGATGCCCTAACACTATACCCTCTTGTACCATAAAATGGCACTTTTCCTAGTTTAGTACAAGGTTCGTTTCCTCACATCTTACCAGAACCTTTGTGAGTGTTTCAAGACACATGTCGAAACTGTCACCATGGACCGAGAAGTCGTCCATGAACACTTCTACTCCATTCTCCACCATTCCAGAGAAGATTGCCATCATGTATCTCTGAAATGTAGCAGGTGCATTACACAACCCAAACGGCATCCTACGAAAAGCGAATGTGCCATAAGGGCATGTAAATGTCGTCTTTTCCTGGTCATCCAAAGCAATGTAAACCTGATTATAACCTGCATAGCCATCTAAAAAGCAATAATAAGTTCTGCCCGCCAAGCGGTCCAACATTTGGTCAATAAATGGCAAAGGAAAATGGTCTTTCTTAGTGACCTTATTCAGATTACGGTAATCAATGCAAATTCTCCACCCAGTAACATTTCTAGTTGGAATTAGTTCATTATGTTCATTCCTAACTACAATCATACCTCCTTTCTTTGGTACACACTGCACCGGACTTACCCAAGAACTGTCAGAGATGGGGAAAATGATACCATTATCTAACCACTTCAAGATCTCCTTTTGAACTACTTCTTTCATGCTCGGATTCAAGCGTCTTTGTTGTTGAACACTCGGCTTGAATTCCTCTTCTAGGATGATCTTATGTAGGCAAAAGGTGGGGCTAATTCCCTTGATATCAGCCATGGTCCAACCCATTGCTTTCTTATGCTCTGAAGTACTCTAAAGTTTCTCTTCCCGTAAGGAGGTTAGTGCATTTGACATAATAATAGGAAGAGACTCATTATCACCCAAGTAAGCATACTTCAAGTGAGATGGGGTTGCTTTAACTCCAAAGTAGGTGGCTCCTCGATAGAAGGTTTAACCTTCTCCGCCTCCTCTCGGTTTAGCTCCTCCGCCTTTTGTCTATCATGTAGCTGTCTAAAACACGCCTCAAGATATTGAATATAACAAGGACTTCGTCCTCATTAGTTTCATCTAAGTTCATTAAGGCATCACTAAAGAATCACCGTAAACATTTTTGGACATTTGCAAATTAAATTCATCATCAATGAAGTTATGGCAAAACATCTATTATCGGCATATTTCATGGCCGATAGAACATTGAAGCTTACCTCATCCCCATTCACACGAAGGGTTAACTCACCTTTCTCAACATCGATGAGAGCCCTTCACGTGGCTAAAGCGGCCGGCCTAAGATGATTGGGACATACTCATCCTCCTCTATGTCACATACAATAAAGTCCACCGGCATGTATAAGCTCCCCACCTTAACTAATACATCTTCGATAATACCCATCGGATGAATGATGGATCTATCGGCAAGTTGCAAAGTTACATTGGTGGGTTCAATATCGACTTCAAGCGCAATTTCTTAAAGACGAGACAGGCATTAAATTAACTGAAGCACCTAAATCGCATAAACCCTTACCACAGAATTTGTGGCCTATATCGAAAGGCACAAAAGTCCCAGGATCTTTTAATTTCTGAGGCAACTTCCTGTGAAGAATTGCACTGCACTCCTCTGTCAAGTTTATCACCTCCTTATTACCGAGTTTTTTCTTCTTTGACAAGATGTCTTTCAAGAATTTTGCATAACTCGGAATTTGCTCCAATGCCTCAGCAAATGGAATATTTATGGTAAGCTTCTTGAACATATCAAGAAACTTATCGAACTTCCCATCTTGCTTCAATTCAGAGTCTAGGCGGAAAAGGAGGATTTGGATAATGCCGTTCTAGCGGTTTAACTTCTTTTAAAGGCACTGTTCTCTGCTTTCTCAATCCTAACATTCTCAATGGCAACATCATCAGTTAAAGGAATGGAAACATTAAGATCAGAATTTACCTCTTCCTCTATCGGTTGAGAGGCACTATCAATCTGCTTCCCGCTTCGGAGTTGAATGGCTTTAACCTGCTCATTCCGCGGATTTGTAGTGTTGCTAGGAAACCGACCTGGTTCCCTCTCATTCAAAGCATCACAGACTCGTCCCAATGTGGACTTGATCTCCTTGATGTCATTGGCCACATTCTCATTGGTCTTGGCCTGCTCTTTAGCTAGATTGCCCAATTGAGAGAGTTGGGCATAATTTTGAACCTGAGTCTGAGACAACTGAGCCATAATCTCCCTCATGGTAGGCTCTCTAGGCTGCTCTTGATAACCGAATGGCCTCTGAGGATTAAGCACGTTGCGATTATTAGCATAGGACAGGTTTGATTGCACACCTTGCCGATTGTTATATGGATACCTCTAATTTTGCACGAAGTTGACATTCTCAGTTTCAGGATGCCCAACAGAAGGACATTCTTCAGCACTATGCCCTTCTCCACAAATTTCACACTCTTGAAATCGCACTACTTTCACAGTGCCTTTCTCAAGTTTCAACTTGGAGATTTCCTTCTTAATCTGCTTCAATTGATTCATTAGGACACCTTGTCCTTCAGCCTTGGCCTCAGAATGTACATGAGGAGACACTTCATACATCCCAGCATTCCTCCTCAGAGAGTTAGAACGGCTACTCTCATGAGCACGGCTATTATGGTTTGTGATCCTCTCAATCACATCTATGGCTTCTTGGGGCGGTTTTAGCAACAAACTTCCACCAGCAGTAGAATCTAACCCAGTCGACTCAAAGGAACATAACCCCTGATGGAAGATGCGAACGAGAGAACTCTGATTCATCCCATGGTGGGGGCATTTCCTCAGAAGCCCCTTGAATCTCTCCCAAGCTGCGCAAGAGACTCATGATATCTTGGCGAAGTTTGTGATCTCGGAAATAAGCTCATGAGTCATAGCAGGAGTGAAGAACTTCCTCAGAAATAGTCCTTTCAACTATGCCCAAGTAGTAATCGAACCTCTCGGAATGTCATCAAACCAATCCCTAGCACCTTCAGACAGTGTAAGAGGGAACAAGTGGAGTCGAACATTATCGGCCGAGACATTAGCATATTGGTTGCAGTCAACAATATCACGGAAGTTCTGCAAATGCTCGAGTGGGTTGTCATTGATACGCCCTCTGAATCGCATATCCTTCAAGAGACCCATTGTGTAGCTATCAACCTTGAAGTTCTGATTAGCAGGAAGATCACCAATAGCTACTCCGGTCCTCTCATCGAAATGCGGAGTAATCGGGTCAAGACAACTCCTAGTTCTAGCCTCTTCTTCTCTCTGACGAGCGGCTTCCTGTTGTGCAGCCCGTTCCTGCTCCCTACCTGCAGCAAGAATTCTCTGACCGAATGCTGCATCAGTCTCATTTTCCAACTTAACAAAACCTACATCATTGTCAGCCATCTCTTCTAACTCGAATTCAATAACTTCAGCGATGTCCTCTTGCTTAGATTGGTTGGCTCTCGTCTCTTTGATTCTTTTGCGATTTTTCTTGGCAATTTTCTCAATCTCAGGAATGTATAGCAGAGGCTGTCTTCCTGATCTTGTGTTCATAAACTAAGTAAAGCTGCAAAAAGCAACAATGAGAATTAAATCACCTAAGATAAAAACTAAAAACAAGTTAACAATTGATAAAGAATAATCCCCGACAACGGCACCAAAAACTTGTTCGCCAAAAACGCAAGTATACGTTTCTGTCGTTAGTAATAATAATATTGATCCCTCGGAGACTATTAACTCAACTATCAACTCGATTCTTAGAACTTAATTCAAGTGCAAAAGTAACAAGGTATTTGTTTTGGAATTGGTAATTCAAAATAAGAAAGCAAACGCAAAAATTAAATGAAAAGAGTATAAAATATAAAAGCATCTAGGCTTCAGCTTCCCCAATGGACAAGCAGACATCACACAATTGACTATTTATCATTCAAACCTAACTTGCTAGTCGAAGATTCCTATGTATTTACTATATCCTCTCGCTGTATAGTAAATCTATTCAACAACCAACCATGACCGTATCTCTACTCTTGGTTGTTAATCGTCAAGCCTTAAGCTACAATCTCTATCAACTACCTAGCATGCATCGGTTACCTCTCGGCCTCCCTAACCACCAATCATACAAGTATGAACCTAGGCTAATTTATTCAATGTCCAACCCAAAATTACCCTCTCGAGTCTCAATCGGATTCACAAATCAAGTTTAAGGTTAGCTACTCCTCAATCAAGCATTAAGAATTGAATAAACTAAACAAGTATTTAAGGATAAAAACCGGAATGAAATTAAATAAATGATCAAGAGTATTCGAATCTCTCATCCATTGGGTTCTTGCTAAAAACCTAGAATAAAGACTTAGCTACTAATAATATCAAGAAAACAACAAATAACAAAAGAGATCATTGTTCAGCAAAACAATAAACGAATAGAAGAGAAGGAATCGATTCTGTCACAATCGTCTAATCCAATCCTCCGTTGTTGCCATCTTGGCCTTTTTTTCTCCAGCTCCTTTGACGATTCTCCCATCCTCCTCCTAGCTGCCGACACTCTCTCCTCCCCCCAAAAACAAAACTTTTTACAGCTCATCCGCTTAGGTTAAAATTGACCCAACTTGACTTTCATTCAACTCTCATGGCGAGGTGACACCATCGCAGTAACGATAAAGGCAATCGACGAACTTCCAAGTTTCCGAGTAACATGCCCTCGCGGGCGCAAAACATCACTCCCGCGGGCGCGAGAGTAGAAGTAAGGTTGGCTACGTGGAAAAATTGTTGAATTAGTCCTTGCCAACTCCATATCATTCAATTAAGTCCTTGCACGTGCCAATTAACTCCTAAAACTTGAATGAGGCCTGCAACACTAACACACAGGTGAAAAATACCACTAACGTGGAAAAATACTAAAAATACGAAAAGTAATAAAAACACACAAAAAGCGAGGAAAGATAGCTTGAACTCGACTCGAAACAAGACTAAAACGACAATAAAAACTACACGAATATGCGAGTTATCAGTCTCAAAGATCTTGTCTTGGCGACCCGACCGACCATAGTCAGTCTATGGAGATTTCGAGCAAGGTCCCAAAGATCTTGTCTTGACGACCCGACCGACCGTAGTCGGTCTATGGAGATTTCGAGCGAGGTCCCAAGGATCTTATCTTGGCGACCCGACCGACCGTAGTCGGTCTAAGGAGATGCCGAGCGATGGCGAGCGAGGGTCCCAAGGATCTTGTCTTGACGACCCGACCGGTAGTAGTCGGTCTATGGAGATGCCTGGCGATGGTTGATTTGATTTTTTACTCTTTGCCACACGATGGAACTTTTTATTGCCAAGAAATCTGAAACCCCTTTATTGATGATAACGATGGCGTGGGCCGTTAAAAAACCTGCCTGGCAGGGACAGAAAAAAGGTACCCACGTGTATACAAAAATGATAATAAGGAAAGATTAACTACAATAAAACTTATCTACTGGTAGAACGCCTTTAAGTTCTGTGAGTTCCAAGGCCTTGGTAGAATCTTCCCTTTCCCATCGCTGAGGATGTAAGAACCATGCCCGACTTGCTTAATCACTCGATAAGGTCCTTCCCACGTCTGTCCGAGCTTTCTATGATGCTTTCCAGCCGCCTCGACTTTTCGTAGGACGTAACCACCTACCTTTACATCGCTCGGCTTAACCCTTCGGTTGTAGAATTTGGTCGCTTTTTACCTGATGGCTTCTAAACGAGCGGCTGCCCTTTCTCTCTCCTCACTGAGGAGAACGAGTTCTGCTCTGCGGGCTTCATCATTCCGCTCTTCTTCATAGCCCGACACCCTTTGATTATGCAATGCCGCCCTCATGGAACCAGGCTTACGCCGAAGGTCATTCTGAACAGTGTTTCCCCTGTGGCTCGGTTCAGTGTGGTCCTGTATGCCCACAACACTTCGTCTAGTTCTTCCACCCAGGTCTTTCGGCCATCCAGGCTTTTCTTGAGAGCACTCATTATCTTTGGGGATGAGCTACCGAAGTCAGCTGTAGCTTGATCTTTAGTCGGTCGCAGAAATCTCTGAACTTGTCGTTGTCGAGCTGCCGACCGTTATCCGTAACCAATACCATGGGCATCCCGAAGCGGGTAAGTATGTTCTTCGTCATAACCGCTTCGCCCATTTGGTGAAGTATTCCACCGCCACTATCAAGAACTTCTTCGCGGGCCGAGAGGAAAGGCCCGAGATATCCATTCCCATTGAGCGAACGGGATAGGATGGCCCTGATTTTCATCCTTTCGATTAAATTTGGTGAGACAGCCGCTATTTCTCTGGCGGGCCTCGCATCGGTCGACTTTCTCTAGCGATCTCTTCTCATTGTCGGCCGATGGTACCTGTCGTCGATCGTGAGCCAACATTACGCTCTACATGGTTTCCACATCCCTTCATGGACTTGACCATTGCTGCTTTCGACTTCTTCTTCATCCAAGCATCGAAGCGGTGGCGGCCAAAAGACCGCTTGTATAGAGCGTCGTTAACGACCGTGTACTCGGCTGCCTTTATTCTTAGTTTCTTGGCCTCCGACGCGTCTTCCGGTTGTTTTCCTTCCAAAAGGTATTGTATGATCGGTTCCATCCAACTCGATCGACTGGTACTTACGTCGAGAGTTTCTTTGGCTTTTTGAATGCTAGACCAGTCTAGTCATTCGACTAGAACATTGTTCATGGCATCACGGTCGGAAGCCATTTTAGAGAACGCATCCGCTTTAGCATTTTGAGCTCGTTCTATTCTGTTGATCGAGTACTATTTGAAATTGCTCAACTCCTACTTTACCAGCTCCAGGTACTTGATCATGTTGTTCCCCTTGGCCTCATACTGCCCGGTGACTTGACCGACCACCACTTGGCTATCGCTATATATTTTTAGATGCCTGATCTCCATTTTCTTAGCCAGTTGGAGATCGGTTATCAGGGCCTCGTATTCTGCTTCATTATTGGAGGCTTTGAACTCAAGACGAAGGGAGTATTCCACCTTTTCTTCATTGTGCGGGTTGATCAGCACTACTCCCGCTCCACATCCCTCGGCATTGGACGACCCGTCAACAAACAAACTCCAGGCAGGGAGCTGCTCGTCCTTCGAGTTAGGTTGGCTCATCTCCGCGATGAAGTCTGCCAACACCTGTGCTTTAATGGTCGTGCGAGGTCTGTATTGTATGTTGAACTCTCCCAGCTCTACCGCCTACTTTATTAGTCGACCCGAAGTTTCGGACTTTTGAAGGCACTGCCTTAGGGGTTGGTCGGTCCATACCTCAATTGTATGACTTTAGAAGTAAGGCCTTAGTTTTCGAGCCACCATTATCAGGGAGAGGGCTAGTTTCTCTATAGGCGTGTATCGCATTTTTGGTCCGGTCAATACTTTGCTGACGTAATAGATTGGGTGTTGTTCGTTTCCCTCCGATCGAATAAGTACCGCGCTGACCGACCCCTTCGTAACTGCCAAGTATATAATCAGGTTCTCTCCCTCTACCGGGCTTTGCAGGATAGGTGGACTAGACAGGTATTGCTTTAAGTGTTGAAAAGCTTTCTCACACTCGTCCGGCCATTGGAACTGAGTCACGTTCGCTTTCCTCAAGATCTTGAAAAATGGGAGGCACTTGTCCCCCAATCTGGACACAAATCTACTCAGGGAGACTATTCGACCAATCAGTATCTGTACTTCTTTCAAGGACCTTGGTGAAGGCATTTGGACGATGGCTTCAATCTTCTTTGGATTAGCCTCAATCCCATGTTGAGTAATCATGAACCCAAGGAATTTTTCGAATGCCACACCAAAGACGCATTTTTTAGGGTTCAGCTTCATCTTAAATTTGTCAAGTGTCTGGAAGACTTCTTTTAAATCTTCCACATGCTCGGCGGCCGTCTTACTTTTAACCACCATATCATCTACGTAAGCTTTGACAGATCGACCTATCTGTGTTTTGAAGACCTCCATGACGAGCCGTTGATAGGTAGTGACATTCTTTAGACCGAACGGCATCACTTGGTAACAATCGTGCCTCAGGTCGGATGATGGCGGTCTTTCCTCGTCTTCAAGGCTCATCTGGATTTGATGGTAGGCAGAAGGCATCCGAAACTAAAGTTCATGTCCTGAGGTGGAGTCTACTAGCTGGTCGATCTTGGGCAAGGGGAAACTGTCCTTTAGACATGCATTGTTCAAATCGGTGAAATCTATGCACATTCTCCACTTCCCATTCTTCTTTTTCACTAAAAACACATTGGCGAGCCATTCAGGGTACTTGACTTCTCGGATGAACCCAGCCTCGAGTAATTTTTCTACTTCTTTCTTAATCACCCCTATCGCTCCTTACTTTGTGTCGCCGCTTCATACGATCGAAACATAGTCATGCCATATACCAAGGGAGTGCGACGCAACTGATCGAGAAATTCCAGGCATGTCGCTCGGCACCCAAGCGAAAACCGATCTATTCTTCACCAGACAGGCTGTGATCTCTTTAACTAGGTCGCTCTGCAGCTCGGAGCCTAGGTTTGTGAATTTAGAAGGGTCGGCTTTGTCCAGTCTAACCCGCTGTGTTTCTTCCACTGGGTTCATCCTTTCCATGTCTTCGTCGGCTCTCACATCAAGGGAGCTCGTCAGGACTACCGTCCCATCTAATGTCTTCGTTTCTGCTAAATAACATTCCCTGGCAATTCTCTGTTAGCCCCTGACAACACCGACTCCGTGGGGTGTCGGAAACTTCATAACTTGGTAGTAGGTGGAGACGACCGATCTGAGGGCATTTTGAGTAGCCCGCTCGATTATTGCATTGTACGCCCCTTGAAACTTTACGACCAGGAACTCGACGTCCCTTTTTATTTGACACGGCTTTTGTCCGAACTTCACTTTCAAATGCACCCGAGCGGACGGATAGGCTGACGCCCCGGCTACGCCTTTGATAGGACCGTCTATAGGTAATAGTCGATCTTCAGGTACCTTCATCTGCTTGAAGGCCTCGTAGTACAACAAGTCGACCTAGCTGCCCGTATCAATCATCACCCGCTTCACCTCGTAACCGTCCATGTTCAAATTTACCACGAGTTCATCATCATGAGGGCAACTTACTCCGTCGAGGTCGGACTCATCGAATGATATCGTCCCGTCGTTCTCCCTCGGCTTTTTGGTGGATGAGTCTCTGCCGACCTGTTTGACATATCTTTTTCTCCCTTTAGTGGTGGATCCTCCTGCTGCATTTCCACCGAATATCATGTTAATGACCCCAGTTGGTCGGTCGTCTTGTTGCTCGATGTTTCTGTCATTTCTTTCCCTCGATCGCCCTCTCTCTTCTCTTCGATTATCGTGGTGCGATTCGCCTCCTCCATCATTCTGTCATTTCGCCTCGAGGGCGGTCGCCTATTGTCTTGTCGACCTGGCCTGCGCTGATTATCCCGATCGGCATTTTGTTCGTGTCTCACTAATCGGCCTAACATTCCCCTTTGTATGAGGAATTCGATTTCTCTTTTCAACTGCCAGCAATCTTCCGTATCATGACCGATCTCTTTGTGAAAACGGCAATATAAATTGACGTTCCTATCCTTGTAGGGGGTCTTCATTTTATTGGGTTCTCGGATAGTTTCCCATCCGCTTTCATGGCCGCGAACTTCGCATATCGCTTTGTTGGTAGGGGTGAACTCTGTTGATTTCCTGTTGATCGATCGGCCTTCTCGATTCGGTGACCTTTTGCCGCGCATGCGAATTGCGAATCTGTCGTTTGGCGGCGATCATCCGTCCGATGCCTCGTATTTTCAGCACTTTTCAAGTGAATATACCTATCCATACCTTTCTTATTTCTGAGCGGATCGGGGTTGATCGAGGGCTAACGACTTCTTGAACTCCTCATCCTCGTATTATTCATAAGCATGCACCAATATGAGCGAGCAAGTGAGGTCGGGGACTTGACCAACCGTTATTGAATCGAGTGATGAATTCCGCAAGCTTTCATTCCTTCCTGGGTAAGTTGCATTACCTCCAAAGTCGTCTTCTGCGGCCGCTTACTAATGTGGCCGATTCAGAATAACAACCTGAAATCTTGAGCATGTAATCTGACTCGGGGGCAATTTGTTGAACCATCGCCGAGCTCCCTCTTGGAAGGCCGTCAGAAGCCTTACATTGGATAGCGTCCGAAACAATGTAGGTTCATCGTGGATTGGAAGTCTGCGGGTAATCCAGAGGTCGGTCTTCTCGATGTATTTCTCGGGTCGGTATTTTATGCGAGTCTTGGGAGGCTATCCAGGATTTCCGGTGAAGGGGGAGCTGTATTGCGCCGTCGGGCGATCCAGACGGAAGTTCATAGCTGCGTTAATCTGATCATCCACGATTTTCTCTAGGGCTTCGGTTGGGCGATGATCGGTCGTCATCTTTGATGCATCGGCGACTTGCCGTCTGCAGATGGTTCTTTGTTGTGCGGTTGAGGCTACGCAGATTTGGCGGATCAACGGATCAGAACTTCTTCGATCATTTTGGTCGGGGTAGGTGTATGCGATCGGAAGAGGATCCGCACCGGTCGGAGTTGGATATTGGGTGCGTATTGGTAGCGGCGTTATCCTCCAAAACTTCGCTCTGTTCTTCTTGTTCCAAGGTTTGAGGCGTGGTTGATCGTTAGGATCGAGGATTCCGTCGTGAAACATGTAGTCTGGTAGCAGAGTTGCGAGAGCTAAAACCTATCGTTGAATCGCGAGCATGACAGCTGGCCACATCGAGTTCATCGCCGCCCTGGCTGATCTAAGTGTTTATGGGCGTGGTGCCCGGAAGTCGGGCCTACGGTGGGCGTAAATGGTTATGCCGGATTTTGGCCGATCTGTACATTGTCGTTCTGCTCCATGAGTCTGCTTTGCTCTCGTGATGAGTCCGGCGTGAAGATACGCAAGACAAGGAAGGCTCGTCGGGGTTATGTCCGATTAGCCCTCGGACTTTCAGTAAGGCTTTTGTGAAGGTGAGGTTGATCAATGCAGAGAAAAACAACTAGGTTATGATTTCGTACCTCAATTATGGGAGAATTATACCTTATATATGATTTTGCAGTTAGGTTTAGGTCTTTACGTGTTTGCATGGGAGACTCCCTTCTATAGATGGGCCGAAAAAGGGCATGGGCTTTAGGCATAAGACTAATTTCTGATGAATGGACCGATCGGCCCACGGGTCGTCTTGACTGGATCCGGGCCCAGCACGGCCGACCCGACCACTAACAAAGTTTATCCTAATGAAACGAATTTCATTATTCTTGATGAAAAGCAAAAGTAGTCAAGTTGACAACATTGCCCTTGACGACGAATTATTCACATATTCATCAACCAGCTGCCCACAGTTGTAAAGTCTTTAGCAAAGCCGTCGTCTTTCTTCTTGCTGTCACCATCCCCACATGGTCGTTCCTATAGTTTTATAGGCCCTGGGCGAAATTAAAAAAAAGGGCTCCAATAAATTAACAATATGCTTAAGTTTACATATTTGTATGAAATATAAATGACTTAATTTATAATCTCATCACTTAAGTTTTCTTTATACTGTTCAAAACCATCTTCACCTAATTTCTCAAGACTCTCACTAGAGGAGCCTACTCTTTTAATAAATTAATTTATTGCTCCTTTTTGGGATTCTATCAACTGTACTACTTGTTTTTTTTTTTTCCTTTTTTCACTTCCGGACAAATGCTTTTAGGCAACATAATATAAACTAATTATAACGCAGCTTGGATTAGAAAAAGAACAAAAGTACATATGGAACGGAAGAAGTATGCAGCACAACCAAACTCCAACAACGTCACAATATATTGCAAAGATATATATATGGTATTATATCATAATCAAGAAAAATAAATAGCAAAATTTAATATCTAATATTAAAAATAAAAACAAAGAATAAAAATATATTAAAATCAGAAAATTTACCTTTAAATTATATTCGAACTCGGAAAATGAGAATCGTAAAATTTTTTGCTGCTAATTTTTGAGTTGGAGTACTTTAAATATATATATTGATAAAAATAAAACAATTAGAAGGTACAAGTATAATTCAATATTTCAGGACTATTTATAAGCATTAGGATCACAAAATTGCCTTTACTTTAATTTTTTTTGTTATAATAACGTTATAGTCATTAACTTTAATGACTATAATGACCATAACGTTATAGTCATTAATAGTCATCTGCAAGGTTTATCATCATTGTATATCATCTACAAGACTTAGAAGACTACAACGTTAAACGTTGTAATTTGTGAAGTTCTTTAAAGAGGGAGCTGGGGGCCCCCGGCCCTGCATCCCCAAACCCGTAAACTCTCATATCATCCTCTTCATCTTGAACATCTCCGACCATCCTTTCCACAGATTATCAGCAACGTTGCTGTCGCGCGTTCCCTTGTCGTATCCAACCCCTCTCAACAACATCTTCAGTTTCTTATATGAATTTGATTCATAACTTCTGTCTTGGCTGTCTACACATTTCTAATAATACTGTCATGTAGCTTACCCGTCAATACTAAAATGTATGGAAGCATTAGATTGATGCATCTCTTGTACTCAAATATGACAAATCACCTTTTATACCCATGTATAAGCTCGTATATAAAACCAATTATATGTGTTTTATTATTTGATAATAAGCCTATTTGATTTGGTTTATTAGTTCTTGATTTTTTTTGGTTTTGAAAATATCAAGTTTTGCTTTTAAAATTTTGTCTTTAGTTTCTTCTTGATTTTGAAATTTAAGAATATCATTAAAAGGGTTTTAGAATTTAGAATTTAATTTCTATTTTGTATCACAACATAATTTCATTATTCAAATAAAATCCGTTTGAATTGATTTTATGTTATGACATCGGCCTTTTTCACATCGATCGTGATCTCTTGAAAGTCTAAAATGAGCATAGTTAAAACTATTTTGTAATATATTTCTTAACATAATACTACATCAATCGACAAGATTATTGCTAATGTAAGCATAACAGGGTGAACATTGAAAATTATTCCACTTTAAAAGAAATACTTTTTAGTTTTTCCAACTATAGAGAAGATCTGGATTTGGTGACCATTCTAAATAACCAAACATGCCAACTTCCGAAGCTTTCCAAGCACACTGCCATGGGCACCTGTTGAGATCTCTTTTGGCTTCATAGCCATTAAAACCTATAAACTTACCTTTCCAATAAGTATTGCAAAAGAACAAGGTTGTACCCTAAATGTTGACCTGAAACCTCCAATCATATGGCTTCCCAACTTCAACCACATGGGGTCCCAAGTCATCATCTTTAGATTTGCAGTGAATAGTGAAGTTTGATCTGTCCTTCATTTGGTTATAAATTGTAACGGTGGTATAATGACCTGAAGTTGGCACAGATATAGCAAGAATAGAGCTTACTAAAGTAATGAACACGAATAGCAAGACAAATTTGTATAAGAGATTCATGCCTAATTTAATTTTCTTGTTCATTCATATGGATTTGGTTGTTAGTTACTGATATAAGAAACTTTAAATTATAGGCTCAAGTGTCTTTCAATAGTGTTTGACTATTAACAGAGTACATTAATTGTGTAACTTAGGACAAACTGTAAAGAGATAAGATTTAGTTGTACATTAAAATTTTAAGAGATATCATTTATGTAAAGGTATATTAAACGCAATATAATTAATGCTTATTTCACATTTATCAAAGAAGTTGATAAGTTAAATGACTTGACAAAATTCAATGAAACCTTATTTTATAATATATTTAATTGCTAAATATTTTTGATAATTAAAATAATAAAAATATTTCTAAAAATAAGTAAATTTACAAGATAATTTTATGTCTTTTACTCTTAATTAGTCCTATTTTTCTAGTTAATTTCAATTACACTTTGTATGCTTTATATTTTAAGATATATACACATGTTTAAATGGTTAAATAAATGACTACAAAATTTTAAAGTTATAGTTAGTATCTTAAAAATAATTTCAATGAAAAAATCAAAATCACTTGTTTATATTAATAAAAGTAAAATTTAAAACATAAAATAATATTTTCAACATATAAAGTATAACAAGGGTGGACAGAGTAGATTAGAGGACCATCAACACTTTTTTCATGAGAAAAGATAGGATTATCATTATGATTAGGCCATAAGAGAGTATGGATGATTCTGAGTATTTTTCTCCATTTGCTGAAAACGGATTTTACGGTTCATCCTTCAAACTTTTCAAACCTTATGAAGTTCTTTTTCTTTCTTAGAGAACCCTAGGCTACAATAATGTTGGTCGATATATCTTTTCAGATCCGAATCAAGTTGAGCAGCTTGATTGAGCAGTCGATGATGTAAGTGCTTTACTTAGAAAAATATTTCTTAAAATTGTTAAATTAAATTTACCTAATGTCTTAAATTTTGTGATGTGAGACATGTGATGGAATGTTAAGGGAATATTTAGCAATAACTCATAATTTGTTTTACATGTTGTAATAAAATTATTTTCATGGATAATTGCGAGAATATTATTAAAGCAAAACCTAGAAAACATGATTAATTGTACATTTTAAAATTATTTTTAAGAAAATAAAGATTTTTAACTTTATATTATTTTCAACATTTACTCTTTTGTAATTTTAGCCCAATTCATGTCTATCACATATTTAAATAACATTAACATTGCAAATGATGTACTAAGTATCGTTTTAAAATTTTAGATTAATATTTGAATGTCATTTTACCACTTATAAATTATGCATAGTGAACTCTTCTTCATTATCCCATATCATTTACTGAAAAAAAAAAAGAATCCTCATACCAATTTAGCTTTATAAATTAAAACGTAAAAATTAATTTCTCGTATTATATAAAATATGACTTTGCTATTTTAATATATTGATATATTCTTTTTTATAATAGCATTACAATAAATATAACAAGAAAAGACTAAAATCGTAATAATTATGGTAAGAAAAATTAAGTCATTATACAAAACCAATTCGTAAAGTCATTGTATTTATAAAACATTATCATAAAACAAATAGTAATATCGCAGGGTAGCTTTGTTTTGAATACTAAAATGTATGGAAGCATTATATTTGCCTTTTTATGGGTAAAAGATACAATTTAAGAAATTTTAAAATGACCCTTAATCTTTAATATTTTGAAAAAACTTTTCTAGTTTTTATTTTTCAGAAAACCCTTCTTTTAGACTTCAAATAAAAATAATGATAAAACATGTAATATAAATATCATATGTGAATTAATCAAATCAAGTATTATTTATATGATGAAATAATTCAGCTCTTAAATTCGGATCAAACTAATTAAGCTAACTGAAACTAATAATATATTATAATCATCTTAAATTATTAATTTAAATTTAAATTAATAAATTTTAGTTGCGTTATTTTGTCGGTGACATTTGATTATTTCAACTTTAATGTTCATACTACATAGGGATGACAACACTACAAGAAATCTGTAGTTTACCAACGGAAAATATTGCCGGTAAACTAAAGAATTCCATCGGTAATAATAATTACAGATGGAATTAAACGATGGACAAAGATGTCATTAATACGGTCGTAGGTAATTTTAACAACGGACTTTTTATGTGTCCGTCTATTAGTAAAAAAATTTGACAGCTGATTTTCTATCAGTAAAATTATAGTTAAGATAACCGCAAAGCTTTCAATATTATCGACGAAAAAGAAGAATGGTCGATAAATATCGAACAATTTTCTGACGGTTTAAAGTATTCCGTCGATAAATATCAAACAATTTTTGCAACAGTCTTATATATTCTGATAGTAAATAAAGTAAAAAAGTTTTAAAAATTGCAACATTAAATTTTGTTTCATGTTCTTATGATAAATGCATAATTTCAACATTTATGAATTATGTGTGCATGATAAATTTATATGTTTATATATTTAATTTGATTAAGAGAAAGCTAATTGATGATATAAAGTCAAAATTTTATTAATTGATAATAAAAAACTACAGTGTACATGATAAATCTTTATAATTGAAAGCAAATGACTACAATATTCCTAATGTCCTGGTAATTGTGGGTGCTCTGAGGTGTTACCCCTCCTCTTCAACTGCTCCATCTCATATCTTAATTGAGCCATCTACACCATCAATATCTACAATGTGGTTTGAAGCTTAGTGACTTCATTGGTTTGCGCTGGACTAATTGACGCTGCTGTACTGGATATGGAAGATTGCGAATAACATATGTTCGCGTATGAACCTAGCCCGAATATCTATTCGACAATCCCTACCACTCACAACATCAAGGTACGTATAAGTCTCATCAACAGGTTGTTTCTCTTGAGATTATTGCAGAATGGTTTGTTATATTTGGTCTTATTAGGAAGTAATGTTTACATTAGTAAGAATTATTATTAGGAAATAATAATAATGCATTAATTTCACATACATTCAGCTCTCTACATCAGCTGTTGACGAATGTCACACTGTCATGCTTCTTCATGTGAGTGTGCAAAAATAACTGAGTAGGTGTAGGCCTCATACTCGTAGACTTTTCCTGCATATTTAAGCTAAATTTTTAGATGTGAACTACATTTTATAAAAATTTCAGCATAATTTTCTCTATTTTTATGATATTTTTCCCTGTTGAATAAATAAAATCACTCAACACATCCATACATGGCATCAAACATTTATATCATTATCATTATCTATAATAGAACAAAGTAAAACATTTATAATATAAGTATCAAGTTTAGATACTTACAAGTCTCTATGCATGCTCGTAGTGGGGTATTGATCCTCCCGTATGTATGGGAAGACTCTTCCCCCCTGGGCCTCCAAGTCTATTAGTGGAGTTACAGCCTGAGATGTACATTACCTCAGGGCTTCCCCAATACTCCAGCCAATAACTCCATATTTGCTCTGAGATATAAGGCAGTCGTACACCAACCTTATAAGCTTAAAAGCTTACAATTTCAAATAACATGTATTGGATCATATTTCATTCTTCAAAAATCAATAATCATAAGCAATTAATCAATATTTAGTTGGGAAAAGTATTAGGATTGAAAAGCTACCCATCTTTTTTTGATATGGTGCACTTGGCAATTCACTTACCATACAGGAAAAACTTTGTGAAACGAATCAATTTTGATGGATGTTCCCTATTAAAAGGTAATTTATATTAACTTTTACTTTTTTATCTAAAGTTATTACTTAGTAACAATTGTTAATATTTTATACTTTGTTTAGGTTTTTATGCTCTCTTAAGCACCATGTATATAATAGAGCTCGATCTGAAGGGTCTATTGTAGAGATTTATATAGCGAATGAATGCTTGACATTTTGTTTGATGCATTTAAATGACGTAGAGGAAAGATTTAATAGATAAGAATGTAACTTTATTTTGATCAAGATGGTGGGTTATCAGTTTTCTCCTAAAAAGTACAGCCACTTGGTGTCGAAAAATATGTGAAGTTAACTAAAAAAACTCGAAATTGGGTATTGGTATATTTTAAACAATTGCGAACAAGTCGATATATGTATGAAGTATGTATATTAATTTTGATTCAAAATTTCATATTTAAATTTTATGGTTCATTCTATATTTCGGATCTCTATTTACTTTTTAAATAGAGAGCGCAAGGATTCAAACAAAGAGATTGTTAATGTTAAAAAGACTTAAGATTAAGTTCCCATCGTAGTTTAGGACTTGAGTAAGTTATTTAATATTATGAACTTACGACAATTTGTATATAAGATTAACTTCTAATTAAACTTTGTTTTACAAATAATATGGTTACATAACTGTAATATGCAAGAGGCGACAACAACATTATATGCTTTGAAATGTGGGCCTCATATATTTGGCAAAAAATATACAGGTTGTATTGTTAATAAAGTTAGATTTCACATACAAGATTGAGACAGTTGACTTAAAAGCCAAAATTGTGGGGTTATTATTGAGGGATGTCATGATGATGGTTTTATTAACTTTTACAATGTCATCTCAGAAATAATATAGTTGCATTATATCAAAGATAAAATGGTTGTTCTATTTAAGTGCAAATGGTTTAATATTGGTGACATAAAAGTGAATGGCAATATTACTAGCATCAATTTTGGTAAGATATGGTATGATAATGAACCTTTTGTCTTTGCAAGTCAAGTGAAGTAAGTATTCTACCTTAGCAACACTATATTGGGCAGGAATTGGAAGGCCATTCAAAAGTTTCAACACCGAAATCTCTTTGTGTTTTGAGAAAGGGAAAATGGTCAAATGAGTGAAGATAGTGATGAAGTATATACAGAGATTCAATCGAAGCTAAATAATGGAGCCATACAAATAGAAGATATAGATATATCATCATTCGATAGGAGAGATGTTAATCCTAATATAGTACAAGTGGATAAAGTACAAGTCAATCTTGTCATAGAAAGAGATGAAGACTATACTGAGGATGAATTATATGACAATGTTGATACTTTAGCCAAATATAATGGTGATGAAGAGTCGAATCATAATGTAATTAATGATGATGATTTTTAAGATCTTGATCATGATAATTGAAGGTAATAAAATTGTTTTTATATTGTTTGAAATGTATTATTGATGTTTGAGTTATGTTTATGTGTATTGTGATGTTTGTGCTATGTTTATGCGAATTTTGATGTTTGAGTTATGTTGTTGCTATTGTTGATGTTTGAGTTATGATTATGTATATTGTTAGTGTTTGAGTTATGTTTATACATATTTCTTTTATGTTTGAGTTATTTTATGCGTATTGTTGATATTTGAGTTATGTTTATTTAGATTTTTATGTTTGAGTTATGTTTATGCATATTGTTGATATTTAAGTTATACTTATGCATATGGTTGATATTTGAGTTATGTTTATCGTATTGTTGATGCTTGAGTTATGTTTATGCAGATTGATGATGTTTGACTTATATTTATGCATATTGTTGATGTTTTCCTTATGTTAATGTACATTATTTATCTTTGAGTTATATTATTGCAGATTATTGATATTTGACTTATAGATATCTAATATAATGGCATTGGTAAAATAAAGGAAGAAGGTGGCAAGTATTGAGGTTGTTCCTCCCACAACAACCAGATCAATTAAATCCTAGCCAACAACAACAATTAACTTCATCTACCAATGAACGCAGTTAACAACAACCTCCAACTGCCTTAACTAATACAGAGGGATCTGCAAGTTCGTTAATCTTTAACACATACAAATAGACTTATACTCAAATATATATTTACATGTTTAATGAATATTTTCTTATCATTATTCATTTGTTGTCAAGTTCCAATATCAATGTCAGAGAAAAGAGGTAGAGGTAGAGGAATAAGTAAAGGTTGTGAGTTACAACGAATGAATGTTGCAATGAATAGCAAGTTGTTTGTAAATATTGATACCTCATAAGGTTGTCCTGTAGACAGGATTCAATTAGCTAAATTGTTTAATGAGTTAGGGATAACTGCCATAACTGAATTTTCTTGCCTTAAGAATATGAAGCAGTTGAAGGAAGACAATTTGCTACAAAATACTTTGGATAAAGTTTCCACAAAATTTCAATTTATTTAATTATATGCAATATTATTTTACTTATTTAAATATTAATTTCCCTTGTTTACGGATGAAGCTTAATATTGTCGATATTGACAACCTTGATGTTTTAAACTGTGTGATTTCATTGTTGAAATAAAGAACTAGATATTATTATTATCGACTACATCAATATTACAAATCTTTTCCTTCAAATGAAGAGGCAAGGAGACATATTCTCGAATGGATGTCTCCAAAAAATAGGAGCAATCAATGTGATTATTGGGCCTCTGCCAAAGTTAGTTTTTTTTATCACATTTGCTTCAATTAATCTTGTTACATAATTTAATAACTATTTCTTTTATTTATTTAGGAAAAGTGTGAGAAAGCTAAGGTTAACAGAGGAAAAATGAAAACCCCACACAATCAAGACTCCAAATTTCAATTCTCAATTCCTAAATTCAATTTGACTTTCCAATTTCATAAATCGAAGCTCTAAAATATTAAATTCACTAATAACACAATTTACTTTAAATCACAATTTCTCCAATTCATAATTCAAAGCACACTTAACCTTAATCACAATCACAAGGTCTCCCATGTCACAAACATGTCGGAATTCTGTCATACATGCATGTACATACATAAGCTTATGAAATGCCGAACATTTATCAAATATGCAGAGGCTATAAATACATATACAAAATACGTATACAGAATACGTATGAGAGAAACTGTACCCATCCCATCGGTGACGGGATGTTACATTTTCCTTCAAATGAAGAGGCAAGGAGATATATTCTCGAATAGATGTCTCCAAAAAATAGGAGTAATCAATGTGATTATTGGGCCTCTGCCAAAGTTAAAGTTTTTTTTTCATCACATTTGCTTCAATTAATCTTGTTACATAATTTAATAACTATTTCTTTTATTTATTTATGAAAAGTGTGAGAAAGCTAAGGTTAACAGAGGAAAAATGAAAACTCCACACAATCAAGACTCCAAATCATTAGTTGTCCTGCAAAATGAATATGTAAGTTATTTGTTTATAAGTTATAATTATATCAATAAATATAATATTATTTATAGTGTTTTGTATTTTTATAACATAGAGTCAAAAGGAACTACATAGAGAACAATGTAATAGGATCATACTCTACAAACTGATGCACTATAAGGAAGGTGAAGGATGGATGTTTGTATCAGCGCACAATAACTATGTAAGTATAAAATTTTATTTAAATTTAGAGTTTATTTATTTATGCAGTATTAATTAATAATATTTGAATTGAATATTGATTTTGTTTTTAAATTTTAGAATAACATGCAGGAGTTATTGTAAACATTAATATTTGACAGAAATTAGCCAAATGTAGATGACACTTGCAACAAGGTGCTTGAAATACGATATGGTTATATCAAAGGTCTTTGGTTCGGGCCAAAGCCAATTGCTTCATCTTCATTAAGATCACAATATGTTCAATGCCTTGAAGAAAATAACTAGTTGCTTCATGCTAAATTTGAAAGTAATGAAAAAAAGTTGAACAAAAATTTATTTGGCCCGAATTATGTAAGTAGTGAAGATAAAAACGATTCTTAGCCATTAAACTAATTTGTATTTTGATTTTATATTTAAGTATTTTGAAATTGTAATTAACATCTTGTACATGATCATATTTAATGATAATTTTATTTTCTATATACAATGTTTCTAATTTTTAATTTTTTATATTTTTGCATAATAAATTATACAAAAATTCTAAATATTACATACAATAATATCGAATAAAAATCTCACCATAATTATAATCTACATGATATAACATTTAGTTATAATGTATATTTACAATTTCAAAGCGTCGTTAAAATATTTAGCTATGCTTTTAAAAATGTCATCAATAAGTTTTGGAATGTAGCTAATAACTTTTAACTACGTTTTCAAAATCGTAGCTAATAACTTTTAACGATGAAATGAACCATAGCCAAAACTTATTGACGACGATTTAGAAAAACGTTGCCTATAAATTTTTGCTATGAAAACTATTTGTAGGAAATACATATTAGCAATGATTTGGTGAAAACGTTGTGTATAGTTTTTTGCTACGGAAATTTTGCGACTATTTTGACGACGGATATAAATTGTCATGAATGACTATTAGTGACGATTTTGGGACATTTAGTGACTAAATTTTTCTGTCCCTAAAGGTCCCTTATGTTGTATAGTGTTACCACATAATATACATTATCCAAATGCCTTGGATAACAGCAACAATATCCTCCAATTGATGTAGACATGCAGTCAATAGCAATGCTTCGTCTTCCGAAAATGGGACCAAGGACATGCTCTAGATGAACTAATCTCTCCCGAATTGCTTACATTATTTGTCCACTGACCATCATGCACCACAACTGAATTTCAATTACGTACTGATATCAGCTGTCGCAAGGTCGAAGTTAAGGCTAAATTTTAGTGCAACTCTGTCGAACACCTTCCAGGTGCCCTTTCGTCAGACACCTACTAAACAATGCAGTGGGTATTGTTTTAAGGACCAAACATAAAGAACGTAATAGAGGTGATGACAATGGGACTTTATTATTACTTGGAGGGATAAATACAACAATGGTGAAGGCTTAAATTATCTGATCTATGCCCTCCACAATTTGCAGACTTGCATGAAATAAAGGGACATTTTCAATTGGCTAACGCCATAACAGACTTATATATGTGTTTAAACTTGAAATTATGTCATAAATATTTATTATGAACTAATTGTGAGGCATTTCAATTACGAAGTGCATTATGTATGTTCTCCACATTTTCAATATATTTATCAATACAATACTAAATTAATCGGAAAACCATTATATAAAGAAAGTATAATAGGTTAAAATTGATAATTTATTCCACGTTTACCAAGAAATAATTTATATTCATCTCCAGGCATAGTGAAGATCTGGATTTGGGGACCCTTCTGGGTAACCAAATATGCCATCTTCAGAACCTTTCAAACACACTGCGACTTACACCTTTTGCCATCTCTTTTGGCATCAAAGCAATTAAAACCTGCAATTTTACCTCTCCAATAAGCATTGCAAGAGAATAAGGTTGTACCCCAGAAGTTGACACGAAACCTGAACTGATATGGCCTTCCAACGTCAACCACATGGGTTCCCAAGTCATCATCTCCAGATTGGCAGTGAACAGTGAGGCTTGATCCGTCCTTCATTTGGTTGAAAATTTTAACTGTCGTATAACCAAAACCTGAACCTGATTCAGACGTCGCAAGACTAGACTTTACTGAAGTAACAAGCACGAATAGCAACACAAATTTGCAGAACAGATTCATACTTTATTTAATTTTCTCCTCTTCCGTTTATTTGAATTTGATAGTTATTAATTGACACCAAATACTTTAATTTATAGGAAAAGTGCCTCTCAATAATGGTGTACTATTAATGGAGTGTATTAATTGTGTAAGTTAAGACAAATTCTGTTGTGATAATATTTCCTTGTGCATTAAATTTTAAGAGATAACATTTATTTAAGTTAGAAAATGTAAGGTATAACTTTTACCTACCAAAATTTACTAAGACATTATTTTTAAAAGTAAGACCGTGTATTATTAGATCTCTTTGACTCTTCATGTTCAGCGAATTTTTATCGGATGTTATTAGTGTTGTTGTTTTAAATAATTTAAATTATAAAATATTTTAAAATAAATGAGAATATGTGAAATATTCATGTCCTTTATTTTAAATTAAACTCATTTTATTAAAATAATTTATTTATATTTTGTAAAATGGGGTTATGAATTGATTATGCAAGTAACAATCATTACTAACAAAGTTTATCCTAATGAAACGAATTTCATTATTCTTGATGAAAGCAAAAGTAGTCAAGTTGACAACATCGCCCTTGACGACGAATTATTCACATATTCATCAACCAGCTGCCCATCGTTGTAAAGTCTTTAGCAAAGCCGTCGTCTTTCTTCTTGCTGTCACCATCCCCAAACCCGTAAACTCTCATATCATGCTCTTCATCTTGAACATCTCCGACCACCCTTTCCACAGATTATCAGCAACGTTGCTGTCGTGCGTTCCCTTGTCGTATCCAACCCCTCTCTCAACAACATCTTCAGTTTCTTATATGAATTTGATTCATAACTTCTGTCTTGGCGGTCTACACATTTCTAATAGTACTGTCATGTAGCTTACCCGTGAATACTAAAATGTATGGAAGCATTAGATTGATGCATTTCTTGTACTCAAATATGACAAATCACCTTTTATACCCATGTATAAGCTCGTATATAAAACCAATTATATGTGTTTTATTATTTGATAATAAGCCTATTTGATTTGGTTATTAATTCTTGATTTTTTTGGTTTTGAAAATATCAAGTTTTGCTTTTAAAATTTTGTCTTTAGTTTCTTCTTGATTTTGAAATTTAAGAATATCATTAAAAGGGATTTTAGAATTTAGAATTTAATTTCTATTTTGTATCACAACATAATTTCATTATTTAAATAAAATCCATTTGAATTGATTTTATGTTATGACATCGGCCTTTTCACATCGATTCGTGATCTCTTGAAAGTCTAAAATGAGCATAGTTAAAACTATTTTGTAATATATTTCTTAACATAATACTACATCAATCGACAAGATTATTGCTAATGTAAGCATAACAGGGTGAACATTGAAAATTATTCCACTTTAAAAGAAATACTTTTTAGTTTTTCCAACTATAGAGAAGATCTGGATTTGGTGACCATTCTAAATAACCAAACATGCCAACTTCCGAAGCTTTCCAAACGCTTTGGCTTCATAGCCATTAAAACCTATAAACTTACCTTTCCAATAAGTATTGCAAAAGAACAAGGTTGTACCCCAAATGTTGACATGAAACCTCCAATCATATGGCTTCCCAACTTCAACCACATGCGGTCCCAAGTCATCATCTTTAGATTTGCAGTGAATAGTGAAGTTTGATCTGTCTTTCATTTGGTTATAAATGTTAGGAAATTAAACTATTTCCACGCAACGAAATAAACGCCAATAAAAACAACACAAAGTTTTGATAACGGAGTTCGGCCAAATTGCGCCTACGTCTCCGGGGCTACTGCACACCCTTTTTATTAGGGAGAAAAACAACACTTACAAGTGTTTACACTCAACACTCAACTCACTAGTGTTTTCACGCACCCTCAAACCCTTACCTCAATACACCCCAAAAATTTTACTCACAAAATTTACTACTCTTACTAAGAGTAAATATTTTGTTTTTACTTTGGATGATTAATGTAACATCCCGTCACCGATAGGATGAGTACAGTTCCTCTTATACGTATTCTGCATTTGAAATTGTAGTCTCTGCATATCTGAGTAATGTTTGGCATTGTATAAGTATATGTATGTACATGCATGTATGGCATAATTCCGACGTACTTGTGGTACTGGAGACTTTATGATTTAGGTTAATTGTGTTTCGAATTGTGAATTAGAGAAACTGAGTATTAAGGTAAATTGAGTTATTAGAGAATTTGATATTTGATTTATGAAATTGAAGAGTCAACTTAAATTTAGGAATTGAAGATTTGATATTTGAGCATGTGATTAGAGATTTCCTAATTTTGTGGAATTATAGGAATTTTTCTGAAATTTTCGGAGCAATAGGCCCGGATCGAAAAATTGATAGATACCTGGTAAATTGAATTTCCGGTTCCGAAATTGATTATCCAATAGCAAGTATAGATTAGAAATTTAAATTGAGGAATTAGGATTTATCTATTAGAATTCGGGAGAAATTAGAATTCGAAATTGACTTGAGGTGGTTTGGATCAGACTGGTGGCAATTAAACCTTGCCAAACAAACCTTAAGATCTTTAGTATATAAAAAGCTTATGCCTTTGAAATTTGACTCGATGCTTGTTTGTTTATGGAGAAAATTGCTTGGTTCTTCTTCTTCCTTATGCGGATTTCTTGGTGTTTGGAAGAGTTTCAAAGCTTGATCAAGTAAGTTCTTGTTTATTTATGTGTTTAATCTTCTGATTCAAGCAGAAATTTAGTGATTAATTGTTTGAGGATTAAGGTGTTTCGGACGATATAGGTTTTAGGGTTGAGATTTGGGGATATTGATTGTTTGATGAAATAGAAGTTAGAGATTGGTTGTATATCATGTATGGAATTATTTAGGAGTGATTGGTAAGGAGAAAACTTGAATTTGATGATTTTATCTCGAAAATCTGGAAAATTTCGGGTTTTCTGGCAGATCTCGCGATCATACGCCGTGGCGAAGCGAGGAGGCGCGCGCCGCCGCATGACAATGACAGCGTGCTTGGTATGAGGAAAGGATGTCATGGCGAGGACGCTTGTCTTCCGTGATATGTGTTGCTTGGTTTTAAGAATTTTAAGGTTATTCTAGTTATGAATTGGGAGTGATTAAGTGATCTTAATTTTTGGGGCTACGAGTATAAATTTAGAAGAATGTGATTTTGGAGATTTAGTTCAATAATTCTCAAATCGGCGACATTTGAATAGTGAATTTGATTAGATTCATCGATAAGTCCTATGTCTTTGATTTTGACTTTGGAGGATATGGAACTTAGCCAATTGAATTATGGTATTAGAAATTGTTATGAACTAAAGCAAAAGAGCGTAATTGAGATAATTGGGATTTTGGTGGAAATGTCATAACGTGCATAGTACAACATTCATTTGAAATATCAAGATTCGATTATTGAAATTGGTTCAATTAGTGATATGTGAATATTCCGATTTGATAGAAGCTCGAGTGGGCGTCGATCATCGACGCAATGAGACTTCCCTGATGGCGAGAAGTTTAGAGGTGAGTAACCTAGTTGATTTCTCAATCTCTTATGTGTTATGTACTACGATGTGAACTATCTATGCTTTTGATTATGTGATTTTGATTATGTGACTCGCATGAGGTATACATTAGTGAGAATTGTGAAAGCATGCTAGGCATGATTAGAAATCGATAATGATAGCAGTTGATTTGGAGCACATTACGATCCGAGTGGAGCTATAAGCTCATCAATTGTGTTAAGTGAAAAGAGATTAGTGCATACCAGGAGGGCTCTCCTATCCCTAGTGCGCGTGGGCAAAGTGCATACCGAGGGCTCTCCTACCCCCAAAACGCGATTACGTGTAATGTGCCTGAAATGGGGAAAACTCGACGCCTTGATACTGGCGCTAATAATGAATTGGAAATCATTGTGCATACGATCGTGATTATGCTATGAATGTGATATGGACTAGCGTAAATGTGTGATTTTGATTGTATGAAATTCTGATTTATGTATGTGTTGCTTTCACGCAATTTTGCGTAATGCATGAATTGGGTAAACCATCGATGATGGTTACTCATTGAGTTTCGCAAACTCACCCAAATTGCACTATTTTTGGGACGTGGTAGTGAGACTCAAGCTTGGATTTTGTGACTTTCCCGTGTGTGTGCTTGCGAGAGGAGCATGGCCCACTGTGTCGGTCATTGGGGATCCTTTGGGATATTTTGGGGATGACCTAGATAGGAGCTATTATCGTTTATTTTGGACTTATGCGGTTGTAAATTATGACCGGATATTGTACTTAGGATTTATGAATGCAATGAGAAGTACTCTTTGGTTTTAAGAATTAGTGATCGTGATCTTACTTTGCTTTGATTATATTGATGCCATGAGGTTTTATAGGCGATTGTATGGTAGTGCATCCTCATCGTGGGGTATGTATCGGTATGACTGGGCGATCGGTGTATACTCTACGATAAGAGGGCGCTACATTGGTGGTATCAGAGCATGGTTTGTCATCTTTTGGGCATAGTATATTTTAGGCTTGAATTGTGTGAGAAAAGCAAGAAATTGATCGGTGTGATTTTATTGTAGGTCATCCGTCTTTAGTGATCGTGTCGATCACTCGGTGACCGGAAGGATGAGGAGCTAGTAGAGAGTCCTCTGTGCCTATGTATGAGGAGCAGCCTCAGAGTTCCCATGAGACAGGAACGCGGTATGATCGTCTCGTGGCGAGGTGGTGTCGATTTCACGGCGGTCTGACCTCGCCGAGGTGAGGTTGGTTAGAGAGGAGGGAGAGGGTCCTGCACCGGATGGATTGTGATCTTTGAGGAGAGGTTCGATTATCTTTGTTTCTTTGCTTGAGGTCCCAGTATGTCGGTGGTGGAAGATCGTTCCACCGCACACGTGTTTTGACTTGGGCGGATTTTCCGAGAGCTTCCGAGACAATTATACGGCGTGGTTTATATGGAGATGAAGATGCAGGAGTTTTGGATTTGAGACAGGATCTATGGCGTTGGTGATTACGAGGTCGGTTTAATGAGTTGCCGGCATATGCGCTCTGCTCGATTTCTTCTAAGGCAAATCGGTGGGAGATTTGAGGAGGGCTGAATCTGGATATTCGTACTGAGTTAGCCCGATCGACATATGGGCACCTTTGTGGGCCGAGGTCACCGCAATGGATCGAGCATTAATGACTTTGAAAGGCAGCGAGTTGAGGTTGGTCGGGATCTCGGAGTAAGAGATCCGATGATAGTCGTGGCGGCTCGGGTAGGAGCTTTAGCGAGACGTCGTAGGTGCTGGGATTTTGGAGGTCCCAGACCGTGCAGGTTGGTTAAGAGGCGATTTAGGCGATCGGGTAGCGATGGCGATGGTCGAGGCTCCGCCAGCCTTCCTCTCTCTCTGCGCGAGTTTTATGAGAGGAGGCCTGATGGGAGGCTTTGGAGGTTCACTGAGCGTGTTTGAGGTGTGGCTCGATGGAGCATCGGATCAAACCTTGCCCAGAGATTGTGGAGCTCATCGCTTCGAGTGGGAGAGCTGGTAGTAGACGACGGTATGCAGCAGAGCCGAGGTAGTGGACTGGATTGTGGGCGAGGCAAAACTCGAGTAGAATTGGAGATTCTTTTATGGGATCGGAGAGTCGGGGTAGTCGGCCGCAGTCGCAGGCCAGGGTCTATGCTATGACCAGGCAGGAGGCCCAGGACTCTCCAGATGTGGTTGCAGGTTTATACGCTTTCGATATTGAGGTGTATGTATTGATAGATCCAGGGTCCACGCATTCATTTCTTGCACCGCATGGCATGTAGATTGCATGTGACTAGGGAGATGCTTCAGTATGGGTTGCAGGTGAGTACACCTTTGGGTAGTACCACTGCTTTAGGTGAGATCTGTAGGGGATGCCCGATTCGGGTAGATTCAGTGGTATTGAGTGCAGATTTGATTGTGTTGCCTCTTCGAAAGATTGAGGTGATTTTGGGGATGGATCGCTCCATCGCCCATAGGGCGATTATGGATTGCTATACTAAGGAGGTTGTGTTAGAGTCTCCTGGTCAGCCGATGGCTATTTTTCGAGGTGTTAGTCAGGCAGTGCCAGCTAGGATGATCTCGTTTCTGAGTGCTCTGAGGTTGATGAGAGGTGGCTGTGAGGCCTATTTGGCTCACGTGGTGGATTCGAGAGTGCAAAGAGTTTGCAGGATGTCCCCTGATCGTGAAGTTTCGGATGTGTTTCCCGAGGAGTTACTGGGTTTGCCACGGATCGAGAGCGAGTTCGAGATTGACCTCGTTCAGTACCGCCCTATATCGATACCTCCATATAGGATGGCACCGGTGGAACCGAGGAGCTTAAGGCTCGATTCAGTGAGCTGTTGGATAAGGGATTTATCGGGCGAGTGTGTCGCCATGGGGGGCTCCGGTATTGTTTGTGAAGAAGAAGGATGGGACTATGAGACTTTGCATCGATTATAGGCAGCTCAATCGGGTTACTGTTGTTGGGCCCGGGCCCCGGATGCCCGAATCCCGAGGCGGCCCCTCGGGTCACGCCCGTGCCGAGCTCCTAAACCGCGGACCCGATCCCAACATTTATACACAAAAATGATCAATTAATACATACATACATTGCCAGAACATACACAACCATACATTAAAGACCCTATAACCATAGGGATTTCATATCATTGCAAATTAAGAAAAGTCAACAAGTATCCTCAATTGTAGCAAAACACAAAATGAAATCTAAATCCAAAAATACATGAGTATGCTCAATGTTAACATGCTCGGAGGGCCAACAAAATACGAACTTAATACAAAGCTCCTAATTTGTCTGAAGTTTCCGATGCCGCGCAAAGTCAATGATCGTCCCGACCGCACTCGAGGGGAAAGGAATGGGTTGAGCTACACAAACTCGATGGCTAATATATTTATAGCCATTGGCAATAGTACAAATCCAAAGATATGAACGTATATATATTATATCTATATACACACATCAGGCATTCACACGCCAATCACTAATGTACGCATTCACTATAATTAATGCAAGTCATAAATATGTCACAAAGCCTCCACAATGAACAATTCACATATGCAATACACATCACAATGGCTCGAGGGTTCCATGGAAACAAAAGGAAGAAGTCAAGTTTACATCTCGAACTAAATGAGTCCATTCGAGCTCATATGCCACAAGCGGGCAGCCGGGAGAAGGCTCTTGTCTACGTGCACGTGACGAACGAAATGGTTCCACTCTCGCCCAAACAAAAGCACATAATCGTTTCATCATATGATATTCTTTCATTTAGTCAAAATGCCATGACCGAAGTCTAGGCATAACATGCTCAAAATCTATGTAATGCTATCAATTTTCATGCTTCTTTCCAAATATATGATAATCAAAGTCATTCAATTCATCACATTTAATCATGCATAACATATAACATATATTCATACATGGCAAGAAATTGCCTAATCACACAATAACTATAAATATATTACCCACCTCTAATCGCCGAGTATCCATTTTATCGATGTCCTCCTTCTTGATTTAAATCGGGTCGGCTTGGTTTCCTAAAATAACCAAGTTGACATCCAAATCAATATTCATAGCAAATACTCAAAGCTTAGAATCCCAAAATAAAGCATTAAAATCTATAATCGATCCTCTCCTAAAATTCCAACCCTTCAAGGCTAATTCAACTTCCCTTTTATACTTCTTATAGTCCTTATTCCTAGATCACAACAACTCCAAAATCATCTCAATAGGCATCCCTATCAAAAGATATGCTCAAAATACTAAAATCTCACTTTCGAAAACAGGGCTCGTCATGACGTCGGGTTGCTTTCGTCGCGATTTAACGGATCGTATTTGTCATGGCGGCAAGACGCAAGCCACGACGTCTCCTTGTGGCGAACCAAAAGCTGCACGTCGCGACGTCTCCAAACGTTCGTCGTGACGTCCACAACAGAGCACACGTCGCGACGAATAAACGTAAAATTATTTACACGTCGCGACGCGGGTTCCTAACCTCACACGTCGCGGCCATTCATACGCACGTCATGACGTCCCGAGTCGAAGAACCGACTCGAACTCCAGATTTCGATAACCCAACTTCCAACTGTTCCAAACTCAAATGCAACATATTTAAGGCATAGATCAAGACTTATACTACCATTCTAACTCATTCTAAGCTTCAGATTCATCCTAAAATCATCAATCTAAGGATTTTCCCCAATTTTCATCTAAAAACCCTAAATCATCTATTCCTCTCAATCCCAACTATCTCAACGCTTAATCCAAACGAAAACATGATAGGAAGGTCGAACTTACCGATTGAAGCCCTAAATCCGTCGAAATCAATCGAAATAGCAATTCTCTTCTTCCTCTCTCAATGGCCACAACCTCTTCTTTTCTTTCTTTCTCTTTTCTCTTCTTCTATTCTTTTCCTTTTATATCTAGGTCTTATCAAAACCTAGGGATGGTCAAAGACCAACTTACCCCTCTTACAAATCTAAGCCCAATCTCATTTAAGTAAACTCTCCAAAATACCCTTACACATATTTATCCTTTAATTCCTTATTAAACCATAATTAAACCTTAATTCCATATTAATATCTCCAATTAACTCGAATTAAAGCATAATCACATAATTATCACAAATCATGCTTAATAACATCATAGAAACAATTCGGGGCCTAACATTTCTCCCCCTCTTAAAAGAAATTTCGTCCTCGAAATTTACCTGAATCATCGAAAAGATGCGGATACTTCTCCCGCATGGCCTCCAATGGCTCCCAAGTAGCCTCCTCGACTGAATGATTCCTCCACAGAACTTTGACTAACTGAACTGTCTTATTCCTGAGAACCTTTTCCTTAGAATCCAAAATGCACCGAAGCTCCTCATAGCTCAAGTCATCCTCACCGAACCTCACTAACTCGAATGACATGCGACGGGCCCGATCTATACCTCCTCAAAGATAGACACATGGAACACATCATGAATCATGCGACAACTCGAGGTAACGCCAACTCAGAAGCGAGTGGTCCAATCCTCTCAAGGATCTCATAAGGACCCACATACCTCGGACTCAACTTACCCTTCTTACCGAACCTCAGCACTCCTTTCCAAGGAGACGTCTTAAGGAATACCTTCTCACCGACCTCATACTCCATCTCCTTTCGGTGAGCATCAACATAGCTCTTCATCCTATCCTGCGCCGCCTTAAGTCGCTGCTTAACCAAATTAACTTTTTCAACCGTCGTCTGAATCAACTCTGGACCCATCAATTGCCTATCTCCTTCCTCATCCCAACAAATCGGAGTCCTACATCTCCTGCCATACAAAGCCTCATACGGAGCCATCTGAATACTCGAATGGTACGAATTGTTATAAGCAAATTCGACCAACGGCAAATGCTCAACCCATGCTCCTCGAAAATCCATCACACAAGCTTGAAGCATCCCCTCAAGAGTCCGAATGGTCCTCTCAAATTGACCATCCGTCTGAGGGTGAAACGCTGTACTAAAATGCAATTTGGTACCCAAAGCATCCTGCAAACTGCCCCAAAATCTCGAAGTGAACCGCAGATCTCTATCAGACACAATGGAATCCGAAATCCCATGCAATCTCACTATCTCATCAATATACTTCTTTGCCAATACATGCAAAGAATCGGTCTGCTTAATCACCAAAAAATGAGCTGACTTCGTCAACCGATCCACAATCACCCAAATAGCATCATGCCTCCTACTGGTCTTAGGCAAACCCATCAGAAAATCCATCGTCACTCTTTGCCACTTCCACTCCGGAATAGGCAATGGCCTTAACTTGCCCGAAGATGCCTGGTGTTCAGCCTTGACTTGCTGGCACACTAGACACTTACTCACAATTTCTGCTACATCCCTCTTCATGCCTCTCCACCAAAAATGCTCTCGTAAATCCCGATACATCCTGGTGCTACCGGGATGCATGGCATAAGGTGCATTGTGCGCCTCATCCATAATCTCATCCTTAACTGCCTAAACATCTGGAATACACAATCTGTTGCCCACAGTCATCAGAACATCATCCCTCACCTCTATCTCATAAATCTTGCCATTCCGAATCTCATCTCTGATTTTACTCAACTCTGCATCCTGAGCCTACAAATCCCTAACCTTTTCCCTGAGAATCGGCCTCACTCTGAAATTAGCCAGAAGACAATCCGGCTCTTCCTGCGTCAAGCTTATCTTAAGCTTGGCCATCTCTTCCAATGAAGGAAGATAAACTGATCGAACATGAGCAATTGACGACTTCACCTTTCAAGGCATCCGCCACAACATTGGCCTTGCCCGGATGATACTCAATCAAGAAATCATAATCCTTTAGTAGCTCCAACCACCTCCGCCTCAAATTCAATTCCTTCGATTCAAGAAATACTTCGGACTCTTATGATCAAGAAGATCCGAGTCGAACTCCATACAAATAATGCCTCCAAATCTTCAAGGCAAAATCACCGCTAACTCCAAATCGTCGGCCGGATAATTCACTCATAAGGCTTCAACCGCCTCAAGCATATGCAATTACCCGATCTCCCGCATCAAACACACCCAAGACCCTTCCTCAAGCATCATCAGACATCGAATAGCCCTCATCTCCGAATAAAACCGAATCGAGCACTCGTCAATCTGCGCTTAAGCTCCTCGAAACTCCTCGACACTCATCACTCCAAACAAACTTGATTTTTCCTCAACGGCCTAGTCATTGGAGCGGATATCATCGAAAATCCTCCACAAACCGTCAGTAGTAGCTTGCCAAACCCGTAAAACTCCTCACCGCTACATTCTTACGCCCCCAATTCACTACAGCCTCTATCTTTTGGGATCTACATGCACTCCTGCCTCGAAATCACATGCCCAAGAAAGGAAACTTCTCTCACCAAAATTGCATTTTCGAATTTGGCATACAACTCATTACTCCTCAAAGTCTCCAAAGAAATCCTCAAATGCTCCTCGTGTCTCCGATCACTCTTGGAATACACCAATATATCATCAATGAAGACAATGATAAATTGGTCCAAGAATGGCTTGAACACCGATTCATCAAATCCATAAAAGCCGCTTGAGCATTTGTCAACCGAAAGGCATCACCAAAAACTCAAAGTGCCCATAACGAGTCCTGAAAGCAGACTTCGGCACATCCGACTCCTTAATCCTCAACTGATGATAACCCGATCTCAAATCAATCTTAGAGAAGACTCTCGCTCCTTGCAATTGATCAAACAAGTCATCAATGCGAGGAAGCGGATACTTGTTCTTCACCGTGACCTGATTTGTTGGACCCCGATCTTTTAGTGGAAATTGGAAATATGAAAATAAAAATTTGATAAGATTTTTTGTATATGAATGGAGTTATAGATATTTTTGCCTTAAGGAAATTGATGAGAAAAGATTTGTTTGATTGGATAACTTTGGGTTTCAAATAGATTTGTATGGATTATGAAAGTTCAAGTGGATTGAAATGGAAGTTGAAATTAAGAAATAGAAAGTGAAAATGTAAAATTTTGAAGAAATTAGAAAGCAAAGACAATTTGGTTGGTTATGCATGTGGTGTTTTAAGTTAGATTATTGCAAGAATAAGATTTCAGTCATATGTGGAGAATGATGGAGTTTTGTATCTTTTGTACTTGGACTTGAATACTGATGTTGTAATATGGCTTGGAATGCCATTCCATTTTATAAACATTTATCTTATGATGTTAATGAGACATGGATTTATATATGGATATGAAAGATCAATTGTGTATGAATATTAATTGTGTATAGATTTGTGTGTATTGTGTTTGAGAGGAATTAGTTGAAGAGTTTGTGGTGATGTGTTGATATGTTAAGTTGATGTGTTAGAATGGTGTTAGAAACTTCAATGGCAAATCTGTACTGATCTAGATATATTTGGCCAAAGTGGTCTTAATGAAAGTTGTAGTTCATGTTTCCAGCTTTCTAACGCCATAAAGTATGCAATTTTTCGATATCGGGCAAGAAGTTATGATAAATTGAAGTTTGATATTGCTTAGTGATCGCTAATGGCGTAAACCTCGATTGGAAAATTAACGTAGCTAGAGGTTGAAGTTTCTTTAGAGTTTTTATGAACATTGTAGAGGTTGTTTTATCTTTCCATTGATATAAAGCATGAAAATATTGGACAAGAGAGTAGAAAGAGTGATCTTGGTATGAGTTGTCATAAGGAAAGACTTGGAGACAAGATTGGTAGTGATCTGAAAAATGTTCACTGAATATGTTTCAGTATTTTAGCCATAACGTTTTCTCTAGTAATCCAAACGAGATGATTCTTAATTTGGATTAAACTAGAGATATATGGCTACATTTTGTAAGAAGATATCAAATCTCAATTATGTGCCTAAGAGTCTCAAATATTGTCATGAAGCTAAGAATTGGGTGCAGTGTTGGTGCAGGAATGAAAGTCTTATCTTCTGATTTTAGGGGCAATTTTGGAATTGATAAAGATAAATTTTGGCAAACTTTTCTTCTGGAAAGTTGTATATTTTTCTCTTAGCTTTCCAACGAATCAAACCATGCCGAATTTGGAGTTTTGAGTAGAAAGTTATGATCTTTCTAAGTGGGGATGTTCTGGAGAAGGGGGTCAGACGAATTTTTGTGTCTGTGCTGACGTCATCACAAACGAAGTTTTGCGTCTGTGCTGACGTCACCACAGACGAAGTTTTGCATCTGTGTTGACGTCACCACAGACGAATTTTTGCGTCTGTGCTGACGTCATCTGCATTTAACTTGCCTCCTCGTCTTGACATCATCGTCTGCTTTTGTGTCTTTGATCCCTCTTCCTTCTTTTGGCCATAACTTTTTGTGTAGACCTCCGATTGAGCCGATTTTCGAAGCGTTAGATTCCTAAGACATTTTTCTATCTTTTCATACTATATAGATCAGTTTTGGAAATAAATAGAGAAAGATAACTCGGATTTTCGTGAACTAATCGGTTATAAAAGTTTGGACAGTGTTCAGTATTTTAGAGATATCTCGATCGATAGAACTCCGATCGATTTGATTCTTTTTGCAAATGAAAATAGAGACATGGGGCTAAAAATGTTATGAAGGAGCCGATCGACAATGTAGCCTCTAAGACTTCCAAATTCAGGTCGAAAGTTAGGTGTAGTGTTCAGCCTCGAGTCTGAAGAACAGACTTCAGTATTTTGGAGATATCTTGAGCTATAGAGCTCCGATTGATCCGATTCTTGAAGGGTTGGATTCGTAAGACATAGAGGAATATTTCTCTAGAAGAAAGTTTTGTCAAATGGCTTTATTTACCTGATCGAAATAATCATACAAGATGTCAGTTTTAAAGACCAATTGAGGGGTAATTTTGGAAGTTTACTTAAAGAGTTAAGTTTATAGGCTTAAATGGAGGGACTTCTGGGTCATTCCTCGTTCATTAATTGACCTGGCACTATAAAAGCAAGGGGGCTGTAGTTGTTTGGAGGAGAATCACGATTATTGCTCAAAAGACAAAAGGAAAGAAAATAAGAGAGAAGAGAGAAGGGAGAGCAAGCTTCGGTGGAGAAAAAGGGGAGAAAGCTAGGGCTCGATTTTTCTACCACTTGAAGAGTGATTTTGATGTCATTCTAAGAGAGAGAAAGGTGGAGGATGAAGAGAGCTTCATCTTGAACCAAGAAAATCCGAAAATGGAGGAGAAATGAGGTAAGAACAGTTTTAAGATTTGAATTTCTCTTGAAGTTTTGGTTTAGAATCATGGAAAATGGAATGGGTTTGTGGAGTATGAAGTTAATTTTGTTGATTTCTAAGTATTATGGGTTTAATTTTGGATGGAAATTAATTAGGGTTTATGCCCAAATTTGGAATTTGGGGATTTTGGAAATTTGTGATTTAGAAAGCTTGAATATATGAGGGATTAGTGTTTCTAAGTTCAATTTGAGAATTAAGTTATGTATGATGTTGAAATTGGGTGGAATTGCTTTAGGTAAAGTTAAATTGGAAGAAAGAAGGAATCAATGGACAAATTGGAGCGAGGAGCAAGTTTCTAACATCAATTCGAGGTGGGTACCTGTTTATAATAAAATTTATAAGCCACTAATGTTTTCTTTAAACAAAGAGATTTTCTAATTTCAATTGCATCATAAATGTTGCATCATTGCATGAATGATTTGAAAAATCATTTTGATTTGATACATGAACTTTGATGAATTGCAAAATATATTTGTGTTATGCCTCGAAAGATTTCATGGCATTTCGTATATGGAAAAGAGCATTCGATAAAGTGATTGAGCATGAGTTGTGCTTTTGTTTGGGCGAGAGAGGAACGTTGTGTTAGTCACGTGCACGTTGACGTATAGATTTATAGCCTTCTCCCGGCTGCCCGCTTGAGGCCACGAGATCCTGAGAAATCGGACTCGTTGTGTTACGGTGTAAACCGTTGTATTTACGGAACTCTCGAGCCATGTGTTGTGCATTCCATATGTGAATTGCTATTGCATCTATGAATTGCCAAGTTGATGCATTCACGTTTATAAATTTATGAGTTTATGGCTGAAAGCCTAAAAATCATATGTTTTGCAAATGGCAATTTTGGCTACAATGAGAAAAGTACTTTTTGAAAATGTGCTTTACGGATTTCAAAGAAATGTTTTCTAAGACCAGAAAAGAAAAAGAATTTCAAGGATTTTGCTTATATATTCGTTATAAACTGTTACCCACGGGCTGTAAAGCACACCCCCCCTTCATTCCCATCCACAGGTGATGAGAAGAAGATCGGGTGAAAGAAAATGAAGATTTCTGTTTACATGTGTTTTATTGTATTATTGTTAACTGAGATGGTTGCTGAGAAGTCTGGAATTGTTGTGTATTGTGTACTTTGGTTTAGGGTTATGGGTAATGTATAAGGCTTGAAAATGCCACTATGATTTGTATAAAGCTGTGATTTATGAAATTGTGTATATAGTGAGTATAAGGTGTATGGAGTTCTGGAATTATGCATTGCTTTAAGTTATGTATGGGATGTGTATATGATTTGAGTATGATAAGGTATTGTGGTTTGAGATTTGGATAAGGCTATTGAGTTATGGTATTGCACATGGATAGTGCGATTGTATGTGAATGTATTTTGATTGAGTTTGGTTATGAAAGAAATGAAAAGGAAAGGAATAAGAAAGAAAGAAAAGAAAAGGGAAAAAAAAATTATACCGGATTTAGAATGTCTTAAGGTTTCCAACGCGATTGATTTCTAAAATTTTGTTCACGGATGTCGGTGCTTGTATTTCAGTTCGAATGCATCGATTCGATTTGTGATTCGTGATCGCTTGTTTGGTTGTCTCCAAGCCAATTCGATTTGACTTTGTTTGTATGCTTCGCCCAAGTTGGCTTTCGATTCGATAATGATTTGTTTCGCTTTGTGATCAATCGCTTATCTGCTCCGCCTCTTTGTGATTCGTTCGTCTTCCGTTTTCGGGTTGGCGCCGGTCTCCTGATCGGGTCCCAACATTTATGGTATCGAGCCCAGAATATGATCTTACTTGGGCGATGTATGAGTATGCTAAGTGATCGCTTGCTTTTGATGACAAGAAGTATGATTGAATTAGTGAGAGTGTGATATTAATGTGGATAAGTTTGCTTTGAAGAACAAAGGTGATTATTTGATTGATTTTAGGAATATGTGAATAAAGGAGAGTGAAATTTCATGATGATTAGGCTTTGACAATTTTGTGAATTGATTTTGGGCATTGATGACTTGAATAATGAGATGGTAATGGAGATATATGTCTAGAAAGTCAAAAGATTAACGTGAAGGATGATTTGATTTTGAATATTTATAGATGAAATGAGAAATGCTAGAAAGATGAGATTAATGATAGAAATATATGTATGGAAGATCAATAGGTTGATTTGGAATGATAAAGATATAGATATATATATGGAAGTTCAAAAGGATTAAATTGAATGGTATGGGTCCATATTACGGTTATTAAGAATCGACCATTGACTTGTGTAAATCATAAGAAATATTGATATGATATGATATTGGTGGTATTTGATACAAGAAGTGATAAATTGTGAGTAAGTTGAGAAATATGTATGATGAGAAATTAGTTCAGAAAGTGATTGAATATGATTATTCAAGAGATTATTTGAGAGAATAAGTTACTTGGTGATTATTCGATAGGAATTTCGAGGCTAAATTCTTTTAAGAGGGGAGAATTGTTGGACCCCGATCTTTTAGTAGAAATTGGAAATATGAAAATAAAAATTTGATAAGATTTTTGTATATGAATGGAGTTATAGATATTTTTCCTTAAGGAAATTGATGAGAAAAGATTTGTTTGATTCGATAACTTTGGGTTTCAAATAGATTTGTATGGATTATGAAAGTTCAAGTGGATTGAAATGGAAGTTGAAATTAAGAAATAGAAAGTGAAAATGTAAAATTTGAAGAAATTAGAAAGCAAAGACAATTTGGTTGGTTATGCATGTGGTGTTTTAAGTTAGATTATTGCAAGAATAAGATTTCACCATATGTGGAGCATGATGGAGTTTTGTATCTTTGTACTTGGACTTGAATATCGATGTTGTAATATGGCTTGGAATGCCATTTCATTTATAAACATTTATCTTATGATATTAATGAGACATGAATTTATATATGGATATGAAAGATCAATTGTGTATGAATATTAATGTGTATAGATTTGTGTGTATTGTGTTTGAGAGGAATTAGTTCAAGAGTTTGTGGTGATGTGTTGATATGTGAAGTTGATGTGTTAGAATGGTGTTAGAAACTTCAATGGCAAATCTGTACTGATCTAGATATATTTGGCCAAAGTGGTCTTAATGAAAGTTGTAGTTCATGTTTCCAGCTTTAACGCCATAAAGTATGCAATTTTTCGATATCGGGCAAGAAGTTATGATAAATTGAAGTTTGGATATTGCTTAGGTGATTGCTAACAGTAAGTAAACCTCGATTGGAAAATTAACGTAGCTAGAGGTTGAAGTTTCTTTAGAGTTCTTTATGAACATTGTAGAGGTTGTTTTATCTTTCCATTGATATAAAGCATGAAAATATTGGACAAGAGAGTAGAAAGAGTGATCTTGGTATGAGTTGTCATAAGGAAAGACTTGGAGACAAGATTGGTAGTGATCTGAAAATGTTCACTAAATATGTTTCAGTATTTTAGCCATAACGTTTTCTCTAGTAATCCAAACGAGATGATTCTTAATTTGGATTAAACTAGAGATATATGGCTACATTTTGTAAGAAGATATCAAATCTCAATTATGTGCCTAAGAGTCTCAAATATTGTCATGAAGCTAAGAATTAGGTGCAGTGTTGGTGCAGGAATGAAAGTCTTATCTTCTAATTTTAGGGGCAATTTTGGAATTGATAAAGATAAATTTTGGCAAACTTTCCTTCTGGAAAGTTGTATATTTTTCTTAGCTTCCAACGAATCAAACCATGCCGAATTTGGAGTTTTGAGTAGAAAGTTATGATCTTTCTAAGTGGGGATGTTCTGAGAAGGGGTCGACGAATTTTGTGTCAGGTCGACGCTATCACAAACGAAGTTTTATGTCTGTGTTGACGTCACCACAGACAAGTTTTATGTCTCAGGTTGACATCACCACAGATTTAATTTTTATGCTCAGGTTGACGTCATCACTGCATTTAACTTGCGCCTCGCCGACATCATCGCTCGCTTTTGTGTCTTTGATCCTCTTCCTTCTTTTGGCCATAACTTTTGTGTAGACCTCCGATTGAGCCGATTTTCAAGCGTTAGATTCCTAAGACATTTTTCTATCTTTTCATACTATATAGATCAGTTTTGAAATAAATAGAGAAAGATAACTCGGATTTTCGTGAACTAATCGGTTATAAAAGTTTGGACAGTGTTCAGTATTTTAGAGATATCTCGATCGATAGAACTCCGATCGATTTGATTCTTTTTGCAAATGAAAATAGAGACATGGGGCTAAAAATGTTATGAAGGAGCCGATCGACAATGTAGCCTCTAAGACTTCCAAATTCAGGTCGAAAGTTAGGTGTAGTGTTCAGCCTCGAGTCTGAAGAACAGACTTCAGTATTTTGGAGATATCTTGAGCTATAGAGTCCGATTGATCCGATTCTTGAAGGGTTGGATCTGTAAGACATAGAGGAATATTTCTCTAGAAGAAAGTTTTGTCAAATGGCTTTATTTACCTGATCGAAATAATCATACAAGATGTCAGTTTTAAAGACCAATCGAGGGTAATTTTGGAAGTTTACTTAAAGAGTTAAGTTTATAGGCTTAAATGGAGGGACTTCTGGGTCATTCCTCGCTCATTAATTGACCTGGCACTATAAAAGCAAGGGGCTGTAGTTGTTTGGAGGAGAATCACGATTATTGCTCAAAAGACAAAAGGAAAGAAAATAAGAGAGAAGAGAGAAGGAGAGCAAGCTTCGTGGAGAAAAAGGGAGAAAGCTAGGGCTCGATTTTTCTACCACTTGAAGAGTGATTTTGATGTCATTCTAAGAGAGAAAGGTGGAGGATGAAGAGAGCTTCATCTTGAACCAAGAAAATCCAAAATGGAGGAGAAATGAGGTAAGAACAGTTTAAGATTTGAATTTCTCTTGAAGTTTTGGTTTAGAATCATGGAAAATGGAATGGGTTTGTGGAGTATGAAGTTAATTTTGTTGATTTCTAAGTATTATGGGTTTAATTTTGGATGGAAATTAATTAGGTTTATGCCCAAATTTGGAATTTGGGGATTTTGGAAATTGTGATTTGAAAGCTTGAATATATGAGGGATTAGTGTTTCTAAGTTCAATTTGAGAATTAAGTTATGTATGATGTTGAAATTGGGTGGAATTGCTTTAGGTAAAGTTAAATTGGAAGAAAGAAGGAATCAATGGACAAATTGGAGCGAGGAGCAAGTTTCTAACATCAATTCGAGGTGGGTACCTGTTTATAATAAAATTTATAAGCCACTAATGTTTTCTTTAAACAAAGAGATTTTCTAATTTCAATTGCATCATAAATGTTGCATCATTGCATGAATGATTTGAAAAATCATTTTGATTTGATACATGAACTTTGATGAATTGCAAAATATATTTGTGTTATGCCTCGAAAGATTTCATGGCATTTCAGATATGGAAAAGAGCATTCGATAAAGTGATCGAGCATGAGTTGTGCTTTTGTTTGGGCGAGAGAGGAACGTTGTGTTAGTCACGCGCACGTTGACGATAGATTTATAGCCTTCCCTACGCCGCTTGAGGCCACGAGATCCCGAGAAATCGGACTCGTTGTGTTACGGTAAACCGCTGTGTATTTTAACTCTCGAGCCATGTGTTGTGCATTCCATATGTGAATTGCTATTGCATCTATGAATTGCCAAGTTGATGCATTCACGCTTATAAATTTATGAGTTTATGGCTGAAAGCCTAAAAATCATATGTTTTGCAAATGGCAATTTTGGCTACAATGAGAAAAGTACTTTTGAAAATGTGCTTTACTTGATTTCAAAGAAATGTTTTCTAAGACTGTAAAAGAAAAAGAATTTCAAGGATTTTGCTTATATATTCGTTATAAATCGTTACCCACGGGTCAGAAGCACACCCCCTTCATTCCCATCCACAGTGATGAGAAGAAGATCGGTGAAAGAAAATGAAGATTTCTGCTTACATGTGTTTTATTGTATTATTGTTAATCGAGATGGTTCTCACGAGAAGTCCGGAATTGTGTGTATTGTGTACTTTGGTTTAGGGTTATGGGTAATGTATAAGGCTTGAAAATGCCACTATGATTTGTATAAAGTCGTGATTTATGAAATTGTGTATATAGTGAGTATAAGGTGTATGGAGTTCTGGAATTATGCATTGCTTTAAGTTATGTATGGATGTGTATATGATTATGAGTATGATAAGGTATTGTGGTTTCGAGATTTGGATAAGGCTATTGAGTTATGGTATTGCACATGGATAGTGCGATTGTATGTGAATGTATTTTGGATTGAGTTTGGTTATGAAAGAAATGAAAAGGAAAGGAATAAGAAAGAAAGAAAAGAAAAGGAAAAAAATTATACCGGATTTAGAATGTCTTAAGGTTTCCAACGCGATGTTGATTTCTAAAATTTTGTTCACGGATGTTTGCTTGTATTTCAGTTCAATGCATCGATTCGATTTGTGATTCGTGATCGCTTGTTTGGTTGTCTCCAAGCCAATTCGATTTGACTTTGTTTGTATGCTTCGCTCCAAGTTGGCTTCGATTCGATAATGATTTGTTTCGCCATGATCAATCGCTTATTCGCTCCGCCTTCTTTGTGATTCGCTCCGCCTTCCGTTTTGGTTGGGACGCCGGTCTCCGGATCGGGTCCCAACATTTATGGTATCAGAGCCCAGTAATATGATCTTACTTGGGCGTATGTGTATGAGTATGCTAAGTGATCGTTTGCTTTTGATGACAAGAAGTATGATTGAATTAGTGAGAGTGTGATATTAATGTGGATAAGTTTGCTTTGAAGAACAAAGGTGATTATTTGATTGATTTTAGGAATATGTGAATAAAGGAGAGTGAAATTTCATGATGATTAGGCTTTGACAATTTTGTGAATTGATTTTGGGCATTGATGACTTGAATAATGAGATGGTAATGGAGATATATGTCTAGAAAGTCAAAAGATTAACGTGAAGGATGATTTGATTTTGAATATTTGCGAGATGAAATGAGAAATGCTAGAAAGATGAGATTAATGATAGAAATATATGTATGGAAGATCAATAGGTTGATTTGGAATGATAAAGATATAGATATATATATGGAAGTTCAAAAGGATTAAATTGAATGGTATGGGTCCATATTACTGTTATTAAGAATCGACCATTGACTGTGTAAATCTGTTAAGAAATATTGATATGATATGATATTGGTGGTATTTGATACAAGAAGTGATAAATTGTGAGTAAGTTGAGAAATATGTATGATGAGAAATTAGTTCAGAAAGTGATTGAATATGATTATTTGAAGAGATTATTTGAGAGAATAAGTTACTTGGTGATTATTCAGATAGGAATTTCGAGGGCGAAATTCTTTTAAGAGGGGGAGAATTGTTGGACCCCGATCTTTTAGTAGAAATTGGAAATATGAAAATAAAAATTTGATAAGATTTTTTGTATATGAATGGAGTTATAGATATTTTTTCCTTAAGGAAATTGATGAGAAAAGATTTGTTTGATCGATAACTTGGGTTTCAAATAGATTTGTATGGATTATGAAAGTTCAAGTGGATTGAAATGGAAGTTGAAATTAAGAAATAGAAAGTGAAAATGTAAAATTTTGAAGAAATTAGAAAGCAAAGACAATTTGGTTGGTTATGCATGTGGTGTTTTAAGTTAGATTATTGCAAGAATAAGATTTCAGTCATATGTGGAGCATGATGGAGTTTTGTATCTTTTGTACTTGGACTTGAATACTGATGTTGTAATATGGCTTGGAATGCCATTTCATTTTATAAACATTTATCTTATGATATTAATGAGACATGAATTTATATATGGATATGAAAGATCAATTGTGTATGAATATTAATTGTGTATAGATTTGTGTGTATTGTGTTTGAGAGGAATTAGTTGAAGAGTTTGTGGTGATGTGTTGATATGTGAAGTTGATGTGTTAGAATGGTGTTAGAAACTTCAATGGCAAATCTGTACTGATCTAGATATATTTGGCCAAAGTGGTCTTAATGAAAGTTGTAGTTCATGTTTCCAGCTTTCTAACGCCATAAAGTATGCAATTTTTCGATATCGGGCAAGAAGTTATGATAAATTGAAGTTTGATATTGCTTAGGTGATCGCTAATGTAAGTAAACCTCGATTGGAAAATTAACGTAGCTAGAGGTCAAGTTTCTTTGGAGTTCTTTATGAACATTGTAGAGGTTGTTTTATCTTTCCATTGATATAAAGCATGAAAATATTGGACAAGAGAGTAGAAAGAGTGATCTTGGTATGAGTTGTGATAAGGAAAGACTTGGAGACAAGATTGGTAGTGATCTGAAAAATATTCACTGAATATGTTTCAGTATTTTAGCCATAACATTTTCTCTAGTAATCCAAACGAGATGATTCTTAATTTGGATTAAACTAGAGATATATGGCTACATTTTGTAAGAAGATATCGAATCTCAATTATGTGCCTAAGAGTCTCAAATATTGTCATGAAGTTAAGAATTGGGTGCAGTGTTGGTGCAGGAATGAAAGTCTTATCTTTTGACTTTAGGGGCAATTTTGGAATTGATAAAGATTGATTTTGGCAAAATTTCCTTCTGGAAAGTTGTATATTTTTCTCTTAGCTTTCCAACGAATCAAACCGTGCCTAATTTGGAGTTCTGAGTAGAAAGTTATGATCTTTCTAAGTGGGGATGTTCTGGAGAAGGGGTCGACGAAGTTTTTGCGTCATCTTGACGCCACCACGCATTTAAGTTTTGCTGTCTGTCGACGTCACCACGCACGTAAGTTTTCGTCTCGCTTAATTAATGTTATGAATACCGCATCGGCCTGTACGGATTGAGCTCTGAACGGAACCGTGCAGTTCAGATCGGCTTGCATGCTGATTGCAGGATATTTTTAAATTTATAAAATAGTCCCTAAATTTTTAAAAAATTGCAAAATAGTTCATATTAATATATATTATATAGCTGTACTGTATAATATTAACCAATAAATATAATTAATTTTAAAATATATAAATTTTGATTTAATAATTGAAAATGTATAAAATAAATATTAGTTTAAAAATAATAATTTTAAAATTATTTATTTTGAAAATTAAATATTTTTATTAATACTTTAGTCATAAATATTATATAAAATATTAAAATAAATTTAAATAAAATAATTTATTAGTAATAATTTATTAGTAATTAAAATTAAAATATTTTATTTTTAAGTTTTATTTAATTTATAATTATTATTAGTAATAAAATATTTATTATTATTTTAAAAGTTTGAAAAAAGGAGGAATGAGAGGAGGAAGAGATTTTGAAAATTTTTAAAATTTTGCAAAAAACCCCAAATTTTTAAAATTTCGATCGATCGATATTTGATCTAAGATTTAAATACCTAGTTAAGACAATTAAATCAAATTTACATCAACCAGTATTTAAATCCTAAGATTAAAATTTAAAATCCGCACCGGATTTGGACGAACGGTACGTGCCGCCGGCACCGCCGCATGAACGGAATTCATTCATTGGTCTTGACGTCACCACGCATTTTTTATGCCTGTCTACGACATCATCGTCTGCTTTTGTGTTTTGACCCTCTTCCTTCTTTTTGGCCATAACTTTTGTGTAGACCTCCGATTGAGCCGATTTTTGAAGCGTTGGATTCCTAAGACATTTTTCTATCTTTTCATACTATATAGATCAGTTTTGGAATTAAATGGAGAAAGATAACTCGGATTTTCGTGAACTGATCGGTTATAAAAGTTTGGAAAGTGTTCAGTATTTTAGAGATATCTTGATCGGTAGAACTCCGATCGATTTGATTCTTTTTGCAAATGAAAATAGAGACATGGGGATAAAAATGTTATGAAGGAGCCGATCGACAATGTAGCCTCTAAGACTTCCAAATTCAGGTCGGAAGTTAGGTGTAGTGTTCACCTCGAGTCGAAGAAGAATGACTTCAAGATTTTGGAGATATCTTGAGCTATAGAGCTCCGATTGATCCGATTCTTGAAGGGTTGGATTCGTAAGACATAGAGGAACATTTCTCTAGAAGAAAGTTTTGTTAAATGGCTTTATTTACCTGATCAAAATAATCATACAAGATGTCAATTTTAAAGACCAATTGAGGGGTAAATTTGGAAGTTTACTTAAAGAGTTAAGTTTATAGGCTTAAATGGAGGGACTTATGGGTCATTCCTCATTCATTAATTGACCTGGCACTATAAAAGCAAGGGGGCTGTAGTTGTTTGGAGGAGAATCACGATTATTGCCCAAAAGACAAAAGGAAAGAAAATAAGAGAGAAGAGAGAAGGGAGAGCAAGCTTCGGTGGAGAAAAAGGGGAGAAAGCTAGGGCTCGATTTTTCTACCACTTGAAGAGTGATTTTGATGTCATTCTAAGAGAGAGAAAGGTGGAGGATGAAGAGAGCTTCATCTTGAACCAAGAAAATCCGAAAATGGAGGAGAAATGAGGTAAGAGCAGTTTTTAAGATTTGAATTTCTCTTGAAGTTTTGGTTTAGAATCATGGAAAATGGAATGGGTTTGTGGAGTATGAAGTTAATTTTGTTGATTTCTAAGTATTATGGGTTTAATTTTGGATGGAAATTAATTAGGGTTTATGCCCAAATTTGGAATTTGGGGATTTTGGAAATTTGTGATTTAGAAAGCTTGAATATATGAGGGATTAGTGTTTCTAAGTTCAATTTGAGAATTAAGTTATGTATGATGTTGAAATTGGGTGGAATTGCTTTGTAAAGTTAAATTGGAAGAAAGAATGAATCAATGGACAAATTGGAGCGAGGAGCAAGTTTCTAACATCAATTCGAGGTGGGTACTGCTTATAATAAAATTTATAAGCCACTAATGCTTTCTTTAAACAAAGAGATTTTCTAATTTCAATTGCATCATAAATGTTGCATCATTGTATGAATGATTTGAAAAATCATTTTGATTTGATACATGAACTTTGATGAATTGCAAAATATATTTGTGTTATGCCTCGAAGATTTCATGGCATTTCAGATATGGAAAAGAGCATTCGATAAAGTGATTGAGCATGAGTATGTGCTTTGTTTGGGCGAGAGGAACGTTGTGTTAGTCACGCACGTTGACGATAGATTTATAGCCTTCTCCTACGCTCATTGAGGCCACGAGATCCCGAGAAATCGGACTCGTTGTGTTACGTGTAAACCGCTGTGTTTACTTAACTCTCGAGCCACGTGTTGTGCATTCCATATGTGAATTGCTATTGATCTATGAATTGCCAAGTTGATGCATTCACGCTTATAAATTTATGAGTTTATGGCTGAAAGCCTAAAATCATACGCTTTGCAAATGGCAATTTGGCTACAATGAGAAAAGTACTTTTGAAAATGTGCTTTACGGATTTCAAAGAAATGTTTTCTAAGACCGAAAAGAAAAAGAATTTCAAGGATTTTGCTTATATATTCGTTATAAACTGTTACCCACGGTCAGAAGCTCACCCCTTCATTCCCATCCACAGTGATGAGAAGAAGATCGGGTGAAAGAAAATGAAGATTTCGCTTATATGTGTTTTATTGTATTATTGTTAATCGAGATGGTTCTTTGAGAAGTCCGGAATTGTTGTGTATTGTTTACTTTGGTTTAGGTTATGGGTAATGTATAAGGCTTGAAAATGCCACTATGATTTGTATAAAGTCGTGATTTATGAAATGTGTATATAGTGAGTATAAGGTGTATGGAGTTCGGAATTATGCATTGCTTTAAGTTATGTATGGGATGTGTATATGATTATGAGTATGATAAGGTATTGTGGTTTGAGATTTGGATAAGGCTATTGAATTATGGTTTTGCACATGGATAGTGCGATTGTATGTGAATGTATTTTGGATTGAGTTTGGTTATGAAAGAAATGAAAAGGAAAGGAATAAGAAAGAAAGAAAAGAAAAAGGAAAAAAAAATTATACCGGATTTAGAATGTCTTAAGGTTTCCAACGCGACAGTGATTTCTAAAATTTTGTTCACGGATGTCGGTGCTTGTATTTCAGCTCAATGCATCGATTCGATTTGTGATTCGTGATCGTTTGTTTAGTTGTCTCCAAGCCAATTCGATTTGACTTTGTTTGTATGCTTTCTCCAAGTTGGCTTTCGATTCGATAATGATTTGTTTCGCCAGGATCAATCGCTTATTGCTCCGCCTCTTTGTGATTCGTTCCGTCTTCCGTTTTCGGGTTGGGGCGCCGGTCTCCGGATCGGGTCCCAACATGATTCAACTTCCTGTAGTCCACACACATCCTCAAAGATCCATCTTTCTTCTTCACAAAAAGAATCGGAGCTCCCCAAGGTGAAGAACTCGGGCGAATATACCCTTTTTCCAATAACTCCTCCAACTGCTCCTTCAACACTTTCAATTCCACCGGAGCCATCCGATAAGGCGGAATCGAAATCGGCCTCGTACCTGACATAAGCTCAATGGAAAACTCAATCTCCCGAGCTGGCGGTAGTCCAAGCAATTCCTCGGGAAAGACATCCGAGAATTCCCTGACTACTGGAATATCTTCCAACTTTCCTCTATCTGCCCTGGAGTCCATCACGAAAGCTAAAAATGCCTCACATCCTGAACTCATCATCTTCTCTGCCGTCAAAGCCGAAACAAATCTGAGCGGACTCGCCTCCTATCCCCAACAAACACTACTCTTCCGCCACACCCACATCAAAGTCCACCGCCTTCGCCTACAATCCAATCGGCATTCAGACTTCCAAAGTATCCATACCCAATATCACATCCAATCCGCGCATCTTCAGTGGCATCAGATCTACCACTAGAAGTGCTCCACCAATACTAAGCTCACATCCTCCAAACACCTGACTAATCACAATGTGCTGACCAATCGGAGTACTCACCATCAGCGGAGTATCCAACGGACTCGCAACCATATCACACACAGGTCTACTCGACGACACAAACGAGTGAGTAGAACATTGATCAATCAACACAATCACATCATCAGCAAATAAGTGAGCCATACCAGTCACAACATCCGGCGTGACCTCTCGCAGATCCTCCTGCGCCATAGCAAACACCGGCCGGTGCTCGCCTCTCGGTCTTCCTGAAGACTCGCCTTCTTGGCAAGATCGTAATCGCCACCTCACACGCCCTTCGACCCATGGTCTCTGTCCTCCTAGAGCCTGCATCGAGATCCTCTCTCGGACGGTGAGACACTCTCTAGCCTGCGCCTTTCGTCCACAAATAAGCATGCACCCGCCAATCGGAACACTTCCACCATGAAACCGACCACGTGCTCACACTTAGAACCGATGACTGTCCCCATCTCCTTCCTACTGCCGCCCACCGTAGAAGCTTGGGAGAAGAAAGAGAGGTCCGTGATCGGCCTAGGTCGGCTCGCACCATCGCTTCCTCTCTCTCGATCGAGTAGGGAAGCTCCTAGCACTCGCCGCATATAGGAGTACTAGTGCTACCTCCCTTCCTCGAATCGCTCTCGCCCTTCCTCTTCTTCTTGTTGATCGCACTCTTGATATTCTCGATATTCTCTACCTCAAAGTCGCTTCAACCAGCTGCTGGAAGTCATGTAAATTCTGCACAATCACCTTCTCTCTCGATGGCCAAATGCGCCCCGACTCAAACCGACGACATCTCGCGTCTCGCCAACATCGATCTGAAGCATACCGACGGTACAAGAATCGGCGCCATACTCAAGAATCGTCATCTCCTCTCGAAGTCAAACCGAGGAACTCCCTCGCTTCACAGATATATACCGACAGATACTTCTTCTTGAAAGCAACCAATAAGTCCCGCCAAGATAACCTAACTGGTCTCATCTGATCGCTCGCATGCCTCCCACCAATGGAGAGCATCTCCTCAAGGCATTAGAAAGATACACAACTCTCTCGTCATCCTCACAATCCATCTCGATCCAAAGACTCTCTCGCCTTCCTCACCAAGTCTCGGCTTCTTCAGATCTGCGTCCCAAGGAAATCCATCGCTCCAACTTCTCAACTTGTCGAACTGCTTTTCCCTCTTAATCGGGTCAAGGTATATCGGAAGGTGTGCATCGACCCATAGCTTGAACAAACGCTGAGTAAAGGCTCAAACATCCTCGATCAAATCGAGGCACTTGCCTGGCGGAATCGGCGATTCTCGAGATCGCGACATAGGCTCACCGCTTAGCCCTCACTGAAGCCTCAAAGATTTCAGGGGCTACGGACTCATCGCCCTCTCCTCTCTAGTAGGAGAGTCAGGTGCAATGGATCCTTGCAAAACTCCTCGTGTCCTTCTACGAGGTGGCATCGTACTCCTTCAAAGGGAAACACTAAAGATTAGCTATATGACAATCTACATGTATGCATGATATGCATGTCGCGTAATAATGCAACAAGTAATCATATATCACACAATCCTATATGCATTCTAAGCTAAGGACACCTAAACCTAGGCGCTCTGATACCAAACATGTTGGGCCCGGGCCCCGGATACCCGAATCCTGAGGCGGCCCCTCGGGTCGCGCCCGTGCCGAGCTCCTAAACCGCGGACCTGATCCCAACATTTATACACAAAAACGATCAATTAATACATACATACATTGCCAGAACATACACAACCATACATTAAAGACCCTATAACCATAGGATTTCATATCATTGCAAATTAAGAAAAGTCAACAAGTATCCTCAATTGTAGCAAAACACAAAATGAAATCTAAATCCAAAATACATGAGTATGCTCAATGTTAACATGCTCGGAGGGCCAACAAAATACGAACTTAATACAAAGCTCCTAATTTGTCGAAGCTCGATGCCACAAGAAAGTCAACGATCGTCCGATCTGCGCACCGAGGGGAAAGGAATGGGTTGAGCTACACAACTCAGTGGCTAATATATTTATAGCCATTGGCAATAGTACAAATCCCAGCATATGAACGTATATATATTATATCTATATACACACATCGCATTCACACGCCAATCACTAATGTACGATTCACTATAATTAATGCAAGTCATAAATATGTCACAAAGCCTCCACAATGAACAATTCACATATGCAATACACATCACAATAGCTCAAGGTTCCATGGAAACAAAAGGAAGAAACCAAGTTTACATCCTCGAACGAAATGAGTCCATTCGAGCTCATATGCCACAAGCGGCAGGAGAAGGCTCTTGTTCACGCAGCACGTGATTTAACTAAATGGTTCCACTCTCACCCAAACAAAAGCACATAATCATGCTCATAATCGCTTCATCATATGATATTCTTTCATTTAGTCAAAATGCCATGATCAAGTCTAGGCATAACATGCTCAAAATCTATGTAATGCTATCAATTTTCATGCTTCTTTCCAAATATATGATAATCAAAGTCATTCAATTCATCACATTTAATCATGCATAACATATAACATATATTCATACATAGGCAAGAAATTGCCTAATTACACAATAACTATAAATATATTACCCACCTCTAATCGCTCGAGTATCCAATTTACTGATGTCCTCCTTCTTGCGACGAAATCGGGTTGGCTTGGTTTCCTAAAATAACCAAGTTGACATCCAAATCAATATTCATAGCAAATACTCAAAGCTTAGAATCCCAAAATAAAGCATTAAAAATCTATAATCGATCCTCTCCTAAAATTCCGAACCCTTCAAGGCTAATTCCGAACTTCCCCTTTTTATACTTCTTATAGTCCTTATTCCCTAGATCACAACAACTCCAAAATCATCTCAATAGGCATCCCCATCAAAAGATATGCTCAAAATACTAAAATCTCACTTTCGGAAAACAGGGCTCGTCATGACGTCAGTTGCTTCGTCATGACGAACGGATCGCACTTGTCGCATAGCGCAGACGCAGCCACGACGCTCTCATGGCGAACCAAAAGTCGCACGTCGCGACGTCTCCAAACGCTCGTCGCGACGTCCACAACAGAGCACACGTCATTTAATAAACGTAAATTATTTACACGTCGCGACGTGGTTCCTAACCTCACACGTCACGGCGTCATTCATACTCACGTCGCGACGTCTGAGTCGAAAAACCGACTCCGAACTCCAGATTTCTGCATAACCCAACTTCCAATCTGTTCCAAACTCAAATGCAACATATTTAAGGCATAGATCAAGACTTATACTACCATTCTAACTCATTCTAAGCTTCAGATTCATCCTAAAATCATCAATCTAAGGATTTTCCCCAATTTTCATCTAAAAACCCTAAATCATCTATTCCTCTCAATCCCAACTATCTCAACGTTTAATCCAAACAAAAACATGATAGGAAGATCGTAAACTTACCGATTGAAGCCCTAAATCCGTCGAAATCGATCGAAATAGCAATTCTCTTCTTCCTCTCTCAACGGCTACAACCTCTTCTTTTCTTTCTCTCTTTTCTCTTCTTCTATTCTTTTCCTTTTATATCTAGGTCTTATCAAAACCTAGGGATGGTCAAAGACCAACTTACCCCTCTTACAAATCTAAGCCCAATCTCATTTAAGTAAACTCTCCAAAATACCCTTACACATATTTATCCTTTAATTCCTTATTAAACCATAATTAAACCTTAATTCCATATTAATATCTCCAATTAACTCGAATTAAAGCATAATCACATAATTACCACAAATCATGCTTAATAACATCATAGAAACAATTCGGGGCCTAACAACTGTTAAGAATAAGTACCCAACGCCTAGGATCGATGATCTCTTTGATCGCCATTGCGAGGAGCTGTGTATTTACCAAGTTGGATTTGAGATCCGTTATTATCGATTGAGGATCACAGAGGCCGATGTGCCTAAGAGTGCTTTCGTGAGTGTATGGGCATTATGAGTTTTTAGTGATGCCGCTCGGTTGACTAATGCCCCGGCAAATTTCATGGCCTTGATAAATAGGGTATTTCAGCCATACCGGATCGGCCAGGATCGTATTCATCGATGACATTTTGGTATATTCGAGGTCTAGACAGGAGCACGCGAGCATCCGAGAGTGGTGTTGCAGACATGAGGGATGGAGTAATCAGATGCCAAATTCACTAAGTGTGAATTTTGGCTTAATGAGGTGGTGTTTTTTAGGCCACATAGTATCTGGTGAGGGTATCCAGGTGGATCCTCACAAGATTGAGGGAGTGAGGAGTTGGGAGATTTCGAGGAATGTGTCTGAGTTGAGGAGTTTCTGACAAGGTGTTATTACGGATGTTTGTCGAGGGTTTCTCTATGATTTCAGCCCCTTTGACAAGACTTCTGAGGAAGAGCGTGGCCTTCAGATGGATGGATGAGTGTCAGAGGAGTTTCGATGAGTTGATACATCGGCTGACTACTGCCACGGTGTTAGCTTTGCCATCTGGATCGTGGAGGTTTCGAGGTTTATAGTGATGCTTCGCACTGGTTTAGGCCGTCTCGATGCAAAGCATGGGAGAGTCATAACGTATGCATCGAGACAATGAGAGCCCATGAGGGTAATTATCCCATGTATGACATGGAGTTAGCGGTACCGTGGTGTTTGCTCTGAAGATCTGGAGACATTATCTGTATGGGGAGACTTTCCGGATCTTCACCGATCATAAGAGCTTGAGGTATTTGTTGAGTCAGCGAGAGCTGAATCTGAGGCAGAGGAGATGGTTGGAGCTGCTTAAGGACTATGACTGCACTATCGAGTACCACCTAGGGAAGGCCAACGTGGTGGCTGATGCTTTGAGTAGGAGATTGCATGGTAGTGCAACTCAGATTCAGGTTTCGAGGTTGCCATGCTTAGTCCAGTTGAGAGCACTTAATGTGCAGATAGATTTGAGTCAGGATGGAGTTCTGATTGCGACTCTGAGATTGAGGCCAGTATTGCATGATCGGATCAGGAGAGTGCAGGATCAGGACCCTGCTTTGGTGAGATTGATTGACAGAGTCAGATCTGGATGGGTATCTGAGTTCGAGCTGAGAGATGGTACTTTGTGGATGGGCCAGAGGTTGTGTGTTCCTGATGTGGAGGATTTGAGGCATGAGATCTTAGAGGAGGCTCATTTGGCCGCTTATGCCATGCATCCGGGGGTCACCAAGATGTATCGCACTCTTAAGTTGCATTTCTGGTGGCCGGGTATGAAGAGGCATGTGGCGGAGTATGTTTCTTGGTGTTTGACGTGCCCAAATAGGTAAGGTCGAGCACCAGCCCGATTGGGAGATCGTTCGTTGCCCATTCCGGAGTGGAAATGGGAATGTATTACGATGGATTTTATTATGGGGTTGCCTAGGACGACGAGGCAGAGTGATGCTATCTGGGTCATAGTGGACCGATTGACTAAATCGGCTCACTTCTTGCCAGTGAGGGAGAGCAATACCCTCGATCAGTTGGCCCAGAAGTATATAGTAGAGATAGTTCGACTGCATGGGGTCCCAGTTTCGATAGTGTCAGATAGGGATCCCAGGTTTACTTCGAGATTTTGGAGGAGTCTGCGATCGCCTATGGGGACCAGATTGAACTTCAAAGACCTGCGTTTCATCCTCGAGCATGATGGGCGAGTGAGAGGACTATTCAGACTGTTGAGGATATGTTGAGAGCCTGTGTGTTAGAGTTCGAGGTGCTTGGGATCAGGATTTGCCTCTGGTAGAGTTTGCTTATAATAATCAGTACCAGAGTAGCATTGGTATGGCACCTTATGAGGCTTTATATGGACGTCCGTGCAGATTCCCTCTTTACTGGGATGAAGAGGGTGTGAGGATGTTAGAGGGTCCTGAGCTGATCCAGGATACGGTTGATAAGGTACAATTGATTCTGAGTCGCATCAAGGCGGCTCAGGATAGGCAGAAGAGTTATGTGGATCAAAGCATCGACGAGAGATGGAGTATCTTTGTGGGTGATAAGCGCTTCTCGAGTGTCTCCGTGGAGAGGAGTTCTCAGATTTGGCCGTAAGGGCAAGTTGAGTCCTCGGTATATCGGTCCATATGAGATTACTGAGCGGATTGGACCGTTGGCTTATAGGTTGGCCTTGCCGAGTGAGATGTCGCAGCTTCATGATGTGTTCCATGTGAGCATGCTCCGGAGATATCGATCAGACCCGACTCATGTGATTCCGGCTCAGGAGATAGAGATTGCTAGTGACTTGAGTTATATTGAGGAGCCGGTGCAGATTATTGGATCACGGGTCAAGCAGTTGAGGTCCCGGGTTATTCCATTGGTGAAAGTCCTTTGGAAGAACCATTCTTCTGAGGAGGCGACTTGGGAGACTGAGGAGCACATGAGGAGGCAGTATCCTCACTTGTTCGATCAGTCAGGTAAGAAAATTTCGGGACGAAATTTTTGTTAGGAGGGGAGAATTGTAACATCCCGTCACCGATAGGATGTGTACAGTTCCTCTTATACGTATTCTGTATACGTATTCTGCATTTGAAATTGTAGTCTCTGCATATCTGAGTAATGTTTGGCATTGCATAAGTATATGTATGTACATGCATGTATGGCATAATTCACGCATACTTGGGTAATCGAGACTTTGTGATTTAGGTTAATTGTGTTTCAATTGTGAATTAGAAACCGAGTATTAAGGTAAATTGAGTTATTAGATAATTTGATATTTGATTTATGAAATCAAGAGTCAACTTAAATTTAGGAATTGAAGATTTGATATTTGAGCATGTGATTAGAGATTTCCTAATTTTGTGGAATTATAGGAATTTTCGTATAACAGTCTTAATCGAAAAATTGATAGATGCCTGATAAATTGGATTTCCGGTTCCGAAATTGATTATCCAATAGCAAGTATAGATTAGAAATTTAAATTGAGGAATTAGGATTTATCCATTAGAATTCGGGAGAAATTAGAATTCGAAATTGACTTGAGGTGGTTTGGATCAGACTGGTGGCAATTAAACCTTGCCAAACAAACCTTAAGATCTTTAGTATATAAAAAGCTTATGCCTTTGAAATTTGACTCGATGCTTGTTTCGTTTATGGAGAAAATTGCTTGGTTCTTCTTCTTCCCTTGTGCGGATTTCTTGGTGTTTGGAAGAGTTTCAAAGCTTGATCAAGTAAGTTCTTGTTTATTTATGTGTTTAATCTTCTGATTCAAGCAGAAATTTAGTGATTAATTGTTTGAGGATTAAGGTGTTTCGGACGATATAGGTTTTAGGGTTGAGATTTGGGGATATTGATTGTTTGATGAAATAGAAGTTAGAGATTGGTTGTATATCATGTATGGAATTATTTAGGAGTGATTGGTAAGGAGAAAACTTGAATTGATGATTTTATCCGTCGAAAATCTGAAAATTTTCTGGGTTTTCTGGCGGATCTCGCGATCGATGTGCATGCCAGCACGACAAACAAGCCAAGCGAGCGAGGAGACGTAAGCGCCATGACAAACGAATCAGCATGCCATGCGAAGGCGCCAAGAAGGTGGCATGCCGCGCGAAGGCGCGAAGAAGGTGGCACGCCATGCGAGGAAAGGATGCTGACGAGGACGCTTGTCTTCCGTGATATGTGTTGCTTGGTTTTAAGAATTTTAAGGTTATTCTAGTTATGAATTGGGAGTGATTAAGGATCTTAATTTTGGGGCTACGAGTATAAATTTAGAAGAATGTGATTTTGGAGATTTAGTTCAATAATTTCTAAATCGGACGACATTTGAATAGTGAATTTGATTCCGATTCATCGATAAGTCCTATGTCTTTGATTTTGACTTGGGAGGATATGGAACTTAGCCAATTGAATTATGATATTAGAAATTGTTATGAACTAAAGCAAAGAGCGTAAATGAGATAATTCGGGATTTTGGTGGAAATGTCATAACGTGCATAGACAACATTCATTTGAAATATCAGATTTCGATTATTGAAATTGGTTCAATTAGTGATATGTGAATATTCTGATTTGATAGAGGCTCGAGTGGAGCGTCGATCATCGACGCTTGTTGAGACTTCCTACAAGAGCGCTGAAGTTTAGAGGTGAGTAACCTAGTTGGTTTCTCAATCTCTTATGTGTTATGTGCTACGATGTGAACTATCCGTGCTTTTGATTATGTGATTTTGATTATGTGACTCGCATGAGGTATACATTAGTGAGAATTGTGAAAGCATGCTAGGCATGATTAGAAATCAGTAACTGACAGCTGTGACTGGAGCACATTCTGATCCGAGTGGAGCTATAAGCTCATCAATTGTGTTAAGTGAAAAAGGGATTAGTGCATACCCAGAGGGCTCTCCTATCCCTAGTGCGCGTGGGCAGTAGTGCATACCCAGAGGGCTCTCCTACCTCCAAAAACGTGATTCTGTGTAATGTGCCCAGAAATGGGGAAAAACTCTGACGCCCAGTCACAACGCTAATAATGAATTGGAAATCATTGTACATACAGTCTGTGATTATGCTATGAATGTGATATGGACTAACTGTAAATGTGTGATTTTGATTGTATGAAATTCTGATTTATGATATGTGTTGCTCTGTACGCAATTTTGCGTAATGAATGAATTGGGTAAACCATCGATGATGGTTACTCATCGAGTTTTGCAAACTCACCCAAATTGTACTATTTTTCAGACGTGTAGTGAGACTCTAACTTCGGATTTTGTGACTTTCTGCTTTGTGTGTGTGTCGAGAGGAGCATGGCCCATGTGTGGTCGTTGGGGATCCTTTGGGATATTTTGGGATGACCTAGATAGAGCTATTACTGTTTATTTTGGACTTATGCAGTTGTAAATTATGACCGGATATTGTACTTAGGATTTATGAATGCAATGAGAAGTACTCTTTGGTTTTAAGAATTAGTGACTGTGATCTTACTGCTTTGATTATATTGATGCCATGAGGTTTTATAGAAGCGATTGTCTGGTAGTGCATCCTCATCGTAGGGTATGTATCGGTATGACCTGCGGGCGTATCGGTGTATACTCTACGGTAAGGGGGCGCTACAATTAAATGGAGGGAGGAGGGGGTTTATTTATAGGTTTTAAGCCACCCCCCTCCCTCACTTATTTCCAATATGGGAATAAGTTTCTTACCTAACAATCTCCCACTTGAAGACTGATTTCAATCTGTCTTCACACCTGGTTGATGCAGTAGCTTGTCTAGATTTTGTCACTCTCGCAGACCAACTGAAGTTACTCACAACTTCAGTTTCTCGATTGTCACCACCTTGGTTAGCATGTCCGCTGGATTCTTGCTTCCAAGGATCTTCTCAAGTGTTAACACTTCATCTTCTAGCAAGGACTGATGAAACGATAACGAACACCGATATGCTTGGTTCGGGTGAAACATCGGATTCTTCGCCGATGAATTACACTGATCGTCATCAGATAGCACATTTTTCTCCCGCATGAAATCCAACTCGACAAAGAAATTCAAGCCAAATCATCTCTTTACTAGCTTCAGTTATTGCTATATACTCACTTCAGAAGATAAGGCAACAATCTTCTAAATCATGATATCCAACTCACATTTGTTGTACCTACAAAGGAAAATATAACCGGTGGTGCTCCTTTTCTATCAACTTCACCGCATAATCTGAGTCAACATAACCTTGTACTTTTATTTCTCCTTTGCCAAAGTACAGGCATTTCTTGGTAGTGCCTCGAAGATATCTTAAAATCCACTTTACTGCTTCCTAGTGGACTTTTCCAGGATTTGTCATAAATCTGCTAATTGCTCCCACTGCATGGCCTATGTCTGGCCTTGTGCATACCATGGCATACATCAAGCTTCCAATAGCAGAGGCATAAGGAATTTTTGCCATCAAGTCTCGCTCTTCATTTGTCTGAGGTGACTGATTTTGAGATAGGCGAAAATGACTGGCAAGGGGAGTGCTGACTGGTTTAGCATTCTCCATGTTAAATCGTTGCAAAACACGATTAATGTATTCTGCTTGAGATAAATGTAATTCCCCTCTCTGCCTATTTCTGGTGATCTGCATCCCAAGAATCTTCTTAGCTGGACCCAGATCTTTCATGTCAAATTCTTTTGACAATTGTTTCTTCAAATTTCTGATATCATCCATATTGGAACCCACTACTAACATGTCATCGACATAAAGTAGCAAAATGATATAACTGGACTGATATATCTTGATATAACAACAAAGGGTCGCATTGCACTTTCGAAGTCTTCCTTTGCATAAAGTTATCAAACTTTCTCGTACTTAACGCCTTGGGGCTTGTTTAGCATCGTATAAGCTTTTCTTCAACTTATACACTAAATACTCTTTTCCTTTCTCCAGAAAACCCTCTGGCTGGTGCATAAATATCTCTTCATCCAAGTCTCCATGAAGAAATGTTGTCTTCACATCAAGCTGCTCAAGATGGAGATCTTGACTTGCAACAATACTTAACACCGTTCTAATGGTATTAAGCTTCACCACTGGGGAGAAAATGTCGGTATAGTCTATTCCTTCCTTCTGCTGGAACCCTTTGACTACTAACCGAGATTTGTATCTTTTAGATCCATCAAACTCCTCTTTAACCCGATATACCCATTTGTTGTGGAGAGCCTTCTTTCCATTTGGTAACTTTGTTAGTTCCCAAGTCTGATTGGAGATTAGAGATCTCATCTCATCTTTCATTGCAAGCTCCCACTTGTTGGCATCTTCTGTTTGGCATGCCTCTTTGTAAGACTCAGGCTCGCCTCCATCAGTTAACAATAGATAGTCTGAGAATCTCCTGTTTGGTACATGAGGTCGTGAAGACCTTCTTAACTCAGGAACAGGAGAGGTGGGCTGTGGTGATTCAGGCTGAGCTTCTTCTTCAACAGTTTCCTCTGATTGAGGATTTACTTCCATTTATCTCACTAGAAAATTTGGGATATTGCTGATATCAACAAATACAGGGTCTCTCTGAGAGGTGTTCTCCGATGCATGTCGATCTTTATACATCAACTTTTCATTAAAGATCACATCTCTACTCCGAATGATCTTCTTGTTTTCGTCATCCCAAATGCGATATCCAAACTCATCCTCACCATAGCCAATAAATGTGCATTTCTTAGATTTTGGATCAAGTTTATTTTCGCCTTGATCACCGATATGCATCGTACGCCAGGCTACCAAATACCTTGAGGTGTGAAAGATTCACGTCTTTTCCACTCCAAACCTCCTCTGGTATCTTGTATTCCAATAGAACTGATGGACCTCGGTTGATGAGATAAGCTGCTGTGTTGACTGCTTCTGCCCAGAATTGCTTTGGTAAACTTGATTGCATCCGCATACTTCTAGCTCTTTCAGTTAAGGTTCGATTCATACGCTCCTCTATACCATTATGTTGTGGCATTCCTGGCACGGTTCTCTCCATTCTGATTCCGTGCTCGTAGCAAAACTTTTTGAATCTAGTGTCCTCATATTCTCCACCATTGTCAGTTCTGAGCTTCTTTATCTTGAGACCTGTCTCATTTTCAACCATAGCCTTCCATGTTTTGAAAGCATTAAATACTTCTGACTTATGTCTCAGAAAGTAAACCCACACCTTACGGGAGTGATCATCAATGAATGTCATGAAGTAGTGCTTTCCACCAATGGATGGAGTAGTTGTTGGTCCCCAAACATCAGAATGCACAAGCTCAAGTTTCTCCTTCTTTGGCATTCTACCACTGCTTGAAAGTGACGACTCTCTCGCTTTCCAAGAATGCGATCTTCACACGTATCAAGTTCTACCGATCAGACTGATAGTTTTCTATAGGAATGCATTAACTTCATTCCCTTTTCACTCATGTGGCCAAGTCTTTGGTGCCAAGTTGGAATCTCCACTCCTCAGGTAAACCGCAATTGAACAACATGCTCCATATTGTTGGGTGAGAGTACCATTCTTCTTTCCTTGTGCTACAATCATTGCTCCCTTTGATACCTTCCATTCATCACTACGGAAAGTTGTGATGTAGCCTTCATTTGCTAATTGTCCCACTGAGACTAAGTTCTTTCTTAGATCAGGGATATGTCTGACATCCTTCAACTCCCATATGGCTCCATTCAGCTTAAGCTTAACTACACCTTTACCGACAATCTTGCACGGTTGATCATTACCAAGATACACACTACCGAGATTTTCAGGCACATACTTCTCAAGAAGATCTTTCTCCGAAGTTGCATGAAACGATGCTCCGGAGTCCAATATCCATGCCTCTTGCTTGTTTTCTAAAGCACATATCAAGGCATCATCATCACCTGAGGTAGAAGCTATATTTGCCTCCTGATTGTTTGACTCCTGCTTCTTTGAACCATTCTTGCATTGATTTCTGTAGTACCCAAACTTTCCACAATTCCAACACTCAATATTTTTTTAGTTTTGGGAAGTAGCAGGATTCCGTGACTTGGACCTCCTGTCCTTTGATCTATCACGGTATCTAGTTTTTCCACGTCCTCTACTTCTTCCTTTTGATTCTCGCGGCAAGGCGAGGAGGATGAAGTTTCACCTACTTTTCTTCGGTTTCTCGTTAATAATCAGGCCGCTAACATCCTTGAACTTCAACTTGTTGGTTCCCATTGAGTTACTCACTGATGTGACTGTGGCACTTCAACTTTCTGGGAGGGATGATAAAAGTATTAAAGCCTGTATTTCATCATCAAGATCAATATTAACTGTACTCAACTGATTCAAGACTTTGTTGAGTTCATTGATATGATGATCTACAGAGGTGCCTTCCGCCATCTTCAAGTTGAACAAACGCCGCATCAAATGTACTTTGTTTACTGCTGAAGGTTTTTCATAATACTCCGTTAGTTCCTCCATAAGGGCTTTTGTGGTTTTTGATATTCCGGGATAAGGTCATCCGGATTGCTCCAAGGGCCTGCCTGTCAAGAATAACCCATTCTTCTTCTGACATGTTTTCTGGCTTCTTTCCAAAGAGCGGTAGAAACTGGTTCTTCTGATACAAATAATCCTCTATATGCATCTTTCAGTATTCGAAATCCGTGCCATCGAACTTATCGATTTTGTTGAGCATATCATCTAGCACCATTACTCCTACTGACTTCTAGTTTCTTCTGAAGTAGACAACTAGTGAAGTGAACCGATTCGGTAATACCTAGGAAAGACCGTCAAACAGACTCCTTAGACAGTATTACCATTCCACGTAAAATCCCAGGAAAGGGCGGAGGGGTCACAAACGGTCCCACTTAAAATCCGGTCTCCTAGACAGAAGTTACGTGCACGGTGTATTTATCACAAGCTGAGGCAAGTTTTCTGATACAGAGGATCCACTCCTGTGGCAACTGTAGAGCATACTAACTCCAAGCTTCAACACACCCAAGGAAAGTTTTCTGATGTAGAAGATCCACTACTGTGGCGACTACAGAGCATACTCACTGCTCCAAGGCTCTGATACCAATTGTTAGGAAATTAAACTATTTCCACGCAACGAAATAAACGCCAATAAAAATAACACAAAAATTTGATAACAGAGTTCGGCCAAATTGCGCTTACGTCTCCGGGGCTACTGCACAACCTTTTTATTAGGGAGAAAAACAACACTTACAAGTGTTTACACTCAACACTCAACTCACTAGTGTTTTCACACACTCTCAAACCCTTACCCCAATACACCCCAAAAATTTTACTCACAAAATTTACTACTCTTACTAAGAGTAAATATTTTGTTTTTACTTTGGATGATTAAATGGAGAGAGGATGGGATTTATTTATAGGTTTTAAGCCACCCCCCTCCCTCACTTATTTCCAATATGGGAATAAGTTTCTTACCTAACAATAAATTGTAACGGTGGTATAATGACCTGAAGTTGGCACAGATATAGCAAGAATAGAGCTTACTAAAGTAATGAACACGAATAGCAAGACAAATTTGTATAAGAGATTCATGCCTAATTTAATTTTCTTGTTCATTCATATGGATTTGGTTGTTAGTTACTGATATAAGAAACTTTAATTTATAGGCTCAAGTGTCTTTCAATAGTGTTTGACTATTAACAGAGTACATTAATTGTGTAACTTAGGACAAACTGTAAAGAGATAAGATTTAGTTGTACATTAAAATTTTAAGAGATATCATTTATGTAAAGGTATATTAAACGCAATATAATTAATGCTTATTTCACATTTATCAAAGAAGTTGATAAGTTAAATGACTTGACAAAATTCAATGAAACCTTATTTTATAATATATTTAATTGCTAAATATTTTTGATAATTAAAATAATAAAATATTTCTAAAAATAAGTAAATTTACAAGATAATTTTATGTCTTTTACTCTTAATTAGTCCTATTTTTCTAGTTAATTTCAATTACACTTTGTATGCTTTATATTTTAAGATATATACACATGTTTAAATGGTTAAATAAATGACTACAAAATTTTAAAGTTATAGTTAGTATCTTAAAAATAATTTCAATGAAAAAATCAAAATCACTTGTTTATATTAATAAAAGTAAAATTTAAAACATAAAATAATATTTTCAACATATAAAGTATAACAAGGGTGGACAGAGTAGATTAGAGGACCATCAACACTTTTTCATGAGAAAAGATAGGATTATCATTATGATTAGGCCATAAGAGAGTATGGATGATTCTGAGTATTTTCTCCATTTGCTGAAAACGGATTTTACGGTTCATCCTTCAAACTTTTCAAACCTTATGAAGTTCTTTTCTTTCTTAGAGAACCCTAGGCTACAATAATGTTGGTCGATATATCTTTTCAGATCCGAATCAAGTTGAGCAGCTTGATTGAGCAGTCGATGATGTAAGTGCTTTACTTAGAAAAATATTTCTTAAAATTGTTAAATTAAATTTACCTAATGTCTTAAATTTTGTGATGTGAGACATGTGATGGAATGTTAAGGAATATTTAGCAATAACTCATAATTTGTTTTACATGTTGTAATAAAATTATTTTTCATGGATAATTGCGAGAATATTATTAAAGCAAAACCTAGAAAACATGATTAATTGTACATTTTTAAAAAATTAAGAAAATAAAGATTTTAACTTTATATTATTTTCAACATTTACTCTTTTGTAATTTTAGCCCAATTCATGTCTATCACATATTTAAATAACATTAACATTGCAAATGATGTACTAAGTATCGTTTTAAAATTTTAGATTAATATTTGAATGTCATTTTACCACTTATAAATTATGCATAGTGAACTCTTCTTCATTATCCCATATCATTTACTGAAAAAAAAAGAATCCTCATACCAATTTAGCTTTATAAATTAAAACGTAAAAATTAATTTCTCGTATTATATAAAATATGACTTTGCTATTTTAATATATTGATATATTCTTTTTATAATAGCATTACAATAAATATAACAAGAAAAGACTAAAATCGTAATAATTATGGTAAGAAAAATTAAGTCATTATACAAAAACCAATTCGTAAAATCATTGTATTTATAAAACATTATCATAAAACAAATAGTAATATCGCAGGGTAGCTTTGTTTTGAATACTAAAATGTATGGAAGCATTATATTTGCATTTTTTATGGGTAAAAGATACAGTTTAAGAAATTTTAAAATGACCCTTAACCTTTAATATTTTTAAAAACTTTTCTAGTGTTTATTTTTCAAAAACCCTTCTTCAGATAAAAAATAATGATAAAACATGTGTAATATAAATATCATATGTGAATTAATCAAATCAAGTATTATTTATATGATGAAATAATTCATCTCTTAAATTCGGATCAAACTAATTAAGCTAACTGAAACTAATAATATATTATAATCATCTTAAATTATTAATTTAAGTTTAAATTAATTCATTTAGGTCTAGTTTAAAATTTTAGTTGAGTTATTTTGTCAGCAACATTTGATTATATCAAAGTTTAATGTTCATACTACATAGGGATGACAACACTACAAGAAACTGTGGTTTCTTGACGAAAATATGTGGTAAACTAAAGAATTCTATCGGTAATAATAATTACAGATGGAATTAAATGATGGACAATGACGTCATTAATACTAATCGTAGGTAATTTTAACAACGGACTTTTTGTGTTCGTCTCGTCAAGAAATTTTTGACAACTGATTTTCTATCAAGAAACTATAGTTAAGATAACCGCAAAGCTTTCAATATTATCGATGAAAGAAGAAGAACGGTTGATAAATGTCGAACAATTTTCCAACGGTTTAAAGTATTCCATCGATAAATATCAAACAATTTTTATGATATCTTATATATTCCGATAGTAAATAAAAGTAAAAAATTAAAAATCCGACATTAAAATTTGTTTCATGTTCTTATGATAAATGCAAAATTTCAACAGATTATGAATTATGTGCATAATAAATTTATATGTTTATATATTTAATTTGATTAAAGAGAAAGTTGATTGATGATATAAAGTCAAAATTTTATTAATTGATAATAAAAACTACAGTGTACATGATAAATCTTTATAATTGAAAACAAATGACTACAATATTCCTAATGTCCTGATAATCGTAGGTGCTCTGAGGCGTTACCCCTCCTCTTCAACTGCTCCATCTCCTATCTTAGTTGAGCCATCTACACCATCAATATCTACACTGTGATTCGAAGCTTAATGACTTCATTGGTTTAGGCTGGACTAATTGACGCTGTTGTACTAGACATGGAAGATTGCGAATAACATATGTTCGCGTATGAACCTAGCCCGAATATCTGTTCGACAGTCCTTACCACTCACAACATCAAGGTACGTATAAGTCTCATCCACAGGTTAGTTCTCCTGAGATTGTTGCAGAATGGTTTGTTATATTTGGTCCTATTTGGAAGTAATGTTTACATTAGTAAGAGATTATTATTAGGAAATAATAATAATGCATTAATTTCACATACATTCAGCTTTCTACATCAGCTGTTGACGAATGTCACACTGTCATGCTTCTTCCTGTGAGTGTGCAAAAACAACTGAGTAGGTGTAGGCCTCATACTCGTAAACGTTTCCTGCATATTTAAGCTAAATTTTTATATGTGAACTACATTTTATAAAAATTTCGGCATAATTTTCTCTATTTTTATGATATTTCTCCCTGTTGAATAAATAAAATCACTCAACACAGCTATATATGGCATCAAACATTTATATCATTATCATTATCTATAATAGAACAAAGTAAAACATTTACAATATAAGTATCAAGTTTAAATACTTACAAGTCTCTATGCATGCTCGTAGTGGGGTATTGATCCTCCCGTATGTATGGGAAGACTCTTCCCCCTGGGCCTCCATGTCTATTAGTGGAGTTACAGCCTGAGATGGACATTACCTTAGGGCTTCCCCAATACTCCAGCCAATGACTCCATATTTGCTCCGAGATATAAGGCGGTCGTACACCAATCTTATAAGCTTAAAAGCTTACAATTACAAATAACATGTATTGGATCATATTTCATTCTTCAAAAATCAATAATCATAAGTAATTAATCAATATTTAGTTGGGAAGAAGTCAACCATTCATGCATGTTTTCTAAATCAATCATTCATGAAATTCAAAAATGGCTAAACATAAAATCAATCTTCAACTTTTATGACATTCACAATCCATACACAAACTCAATCTTCCACTTTTATGATATTCATAATTCACACACAAACTCAAATCTGACATTCACAATCCATACACAAACTCAATCTTCCACTTTTTTGGCATTCACAATCCATATACAAACTCAAATCTGACATTCACAATCTATACACAAACTTTAAAAAAATTTCACACACAAACTCAATCTTCCACTTCGACATTCACAATCCATACATACAACATTTCCTCATGCCCATACACAAACTCAATCTTCCAGTTCGGCATTCACAATCCACACACAAACTCAAAAAATTTATAAATGCCAGTTTACATTTTATATATTTAGATCAACTTTTATGAATACCAATTGATATATATTTAGATCAACGTTTAAATTTTATGAATACCAATTTTAAGCATATAGGTTACAAACTTCATTACAAAGTCGATAAATCTTTCACTTGAAGCCATGAGAATATTTATAATAGCCCTAAAATTACTTCTTTAATTTCCTTTCTCACATACACCTCTTATAATTACGAAAATAAGTATTCACCATAATCAACCATTTATAGAATTTTAGTAACGTAGCTAATAGGTATAGCTATGAGATTTAAGTGAAAAGTGAGCCTTTGAGCTACGTCTTTTTTGGTGGATTAGTGGTGATGGTAAAAATCAAGGAAGGACCAATTAGATCCTTGTTTCGAAAATCAGTTGGTTATCAATTACAACTAAACATTAACTGTTTCACATTAAAAATTCCGATAGACCAATGATTTTTTTTTGAACATTTGCTCATAATTGAGAAATGTTATGGTTATTGCCTGAAAATAAAAACAATTTCAATTTGGGCTGCTCTGCTTGACTACACAAGCTATACCGTAAGAAGTAGAAATTGTAATCACTATAATTTTTGAAGATCAAATTCAATATGTATCCTTCAGCATTCCCAATCTAAGCATACAATGTACACTTCCTCATTCCCATATAGAAACTCAATCCTATACACAAACATTTACACATAAATCATTTTGTACATGAAACAAACAATAAATCAACCACAAGCATCAACCACTGTTTTTTCTTTTTTGACAAAAAAAAATGAAGGGCAGAAACATCGGCATATCTTGACCAAAAAGGGCAGCTCCACGGCCAGAGAAGACAGCGGCAACGGTCGGAGAAGATTGGGGGGACTATTGAAGGATTTTAAGGGTAATATTAAAAATTTGAATAGAAGTAGACGAAGGACGACGACGTATTGATAGCTAATTTATCGACAAATTACTCAACGAAAATTTTCGTCAGTAAACTGAAAACATTTTCAGCCAACATTTCTCACCTTGCTTAGACGATTGTTAATTACCATTGCTAAACACCCTCATATTCTCATTTTCTTCCCAATTTTAGCGACGGATATTGCTACCATTGGAAGTTGAAAATTTTCCAGACAAGTTTTTCGACGGTTATGCACTTTCCATCGGTAATCGGCAATGGCAATTGTCTTTTTTTTTTTGGTATCCAACTACACTGACTTTGCGTCCACATGTATAAGCTTGTACTTTGAAACTATACGTAAACTATGATCTAGTTCTTTTTATTTGACTGGTTGAATAATAAATTAGATGATAAGAAAGTTTTTTATCTCTTAATTTGTGGCCTAACATGAGCATAAGTAGAACTATTTATTATATTAATGCGCTGGAACCTGTGCAAGTTCAAATATATTTTTTATATCAGTGTATGGATTGAAAAGGTTTCGATATCTGAGACCTGTGGACTGGATTGGTAAAGGATGGGTTTTACTATACGTATCTATTCCTATCAGAATGTCTGGGCCTGATATATTACTTTCAAATACTTTAGTCTAAATTGTACATTGAGAAAAGAAGCAAATGCTAATTCATCTTCTCCAGACGGGGTCCAATAGACGTTGTCAGTAATGGAAGCATAACAGGGTGAATACTGAAAAATTATTCCACTTTAAAAATAAATACTTTTAGTCACTTCCACACATAATGAAGATCTGGGTTTGGTGACGATTCTAAATAACCAGACAAGCCATCTTCAGAACCTACCCAAATACAATTCCAATTACACCTATGCTCATCTCTTCCGGCGTCATAGCCATTAAAGCCTATGAACTTTCCCTTCCAGTAAGTATTGCAGAAGAACAAGGTTGTACCCCAAATGTTGGTACGAAACCTCCAATCGTATGACTTTCCAACTTCGACAACATGGGGACCCAAGTCATCATCTTTAGATTTGCACCGAATAGTGAAGTTGGATCCGTCCTTCATTTGGTTGTAAATTATAACGGTGGTGTAATGTGTTTGGTCCCCATCTTGACCACGTACTGGCTCAGATATTGCAAGAGTAGATTTTCCCGAAGCGATGAAAACGAATACCAACACAAATGTGTACAAGAGATTCATACCTAATTTAATTTTCTTGTTCATTTCTATGGATTTGGTTGCTAGTTACTGATATAAGAAGCTTTAATTTATAGGCTTAAGTGTCTTTCAATAGTGTTTGACTATTAATGGAGTACATTAATTGTGTTTGTTAAGACTTAAGACAGATTGTGAAGTGATAAGATTTAGTTGTACATTCAAATTTTAACAGATACTACCATTTATGTATGCATTAGAGAGTGTAAGCTATATATTAAACACAATATAATTAATACTTAGATTGTGAAGTGATAAGATTTAGTTGTACAATAAAATTTTAACAGATTACGTATGCATTAGAGAATGCGAGGTATACATTAAACACAATATAGTTAATGCTTATTGCACATTTATCAAAGAAGTTGATAAGTTAAATAACTTGAAAAAATTAAATAAAAGATCATTTTGTAATATTTTAATTATTAAATATTTTTAATAATTTAAAACAATGAAAGTATATCTAGAAATAAGTAAATTTAAAAATAAATCTACATCTTTTACTTTTAATAAAAATATTTTTCTAGTTAGTTTTAGTTGTAATTTGTATACAATAACTAAATAATTTAAAAGTATTATCTTAAAAGTTTACAATGGTTATAAACATTTTCATAAAACAAATCGGAGGGTAGCTTAGTTTTGTTAGGCCCTTTGGGTTGACTCATGAGTCCAGACTTAGATGTTTTCAATAACCTAACTCTTCTAAACAAAGTGACATATTGGCCTGAGTTCAGATGTTGTTTTGCTAAGACGAATTTGTGTGGAAGTTTTCAACTCATCAGTCTTTATTCCCTATGGTGGAATTGATGTTTAATAGTCTGTAGCACGTGCAGATTTGGTTGTATTTGTCACCCAAATAAGTTGAACTTAGTAGATCTATTTGCTCTTCTATTTTATGTATTATGTGTTAGTTATTTATTAGGGTGAAGTTTGATTTGTTATGATCCTTTGGTTAAGTATTAAAACTGGTATTAGAGCATTGGACTATATATTGTAATCATTTCTGCGACAGTGAAATTCACTTTTTGTCGTAGCTTTTTACTCTCACCCATATTGAGGGGGAGGTTTTTCTATATTAACTACTGTGTCTACTGTTTACTGATTTATTATTGGAAAGTTTCAATTTAGAGCTTTATTAAAGTGGTACCAGAGCTCAACTTTGATTGGTCTACTTTCTTGTAATAGAAGTTAATACAAGTAGAATGTTTAATCTGAATAAGGCTAACTATGCTCTCTAGAAGGGTAAGATAGAAGACTTGCTCTATGTGAAGCATTATTATTTTCCTGTGCTAACAATAGAGAAACCTGAAAATAAATCATAATAGGAATGGGCTTTGCTACACCGTCAAGTTTGTAGCTACATTAGATGATAACATGTTCAAGTAGGAAAACATATGCTGAGATACTTGAAGCAACTGTGTGCAATGAAAACATGGAGTAACAAACTATTCCTGATAAAGTAGATGATGGCATTAAGATACAAGGATGGAGATTTAATGATAGACCACTTGAATACGTTTCATGGGATCCTCAAATCAACTCTTTTCCATAGGAATCAAATTTAATGAAGAAGTTCAAGGTTTATGTTTTCTTGACATGTTACCCGACTTTTGGGAGACTTTTAGATTATTCTAAAGTAACGCTTGCACATGATGGAATAATATCTATGGAACTTTCTGAGAGTAGTGTTTTGAACGAGGAGACGAAAAGGAATCTAGGAGAGAGGCATGTCCTAGAAATAGAGATCACAATAAAAGCAATTCAAAGAAAAGTACAAAAATCTTGGGTGACATCGTGGTGGGAAGAAAGGTCATATCAAGAGATACTGTTACGAGTAGAAAGAAAACAAGAGGATAAGTAGAAAGAGAAGAAAACGAATCTATTTGCAAATAATGATGTCAACGTCACTCTTGAAGATCTTCTGTTAGCTCAAGAGCTTGATACTATCAACTGAAAATGATGATACTATTTCAGTGATATATAGTGGTGTTATGAAATTACATTCTATACACATGTTAACTTTGCTTATGTCAAAAGAGAAAATGGATGTATGACTAAATGTGTAAGCATTATATATGTATGTTCGGTGACTTCTACAGGTCTAATTTAAGTATGTCAAACATGTTCCAAATATTCAACTCAATCTTCTTTCTATTAGTGATCTGTATTGATGAATTTGATGGCAATTTTTCAGGTGACAATTAGAAGTTCTGTAGAGGATCCGTGATTATGGCTAGAGGTAAGAAGTATTCCACTGTATATTCGACTAAGCAAAAATAGTTGAAGATGTCAATGAAAATGAAAATGTAAATCCTGTAATCGCGAAAGACGGGACATATGGTGTATGAAACCATATTGATCTTTCTGTTAAGAGGATGTTGAGTTAGAATAATTTTCTCTATAAAATCACGAACTGAATTCAAGATGTTAGGTTTGCATTTTAGGAATTTAAAATATAAAATTTATATCTTATATGAATAGGACAAGTATTAGGGACATTTCCAATAGATTTATTGATGTGACTTATATATTAGTGCTATTAACTGAAAGTATAATGACAGGTCTTTTGATAAAAAATGAAATTTTAAATATTTTAGTATTAATTTTAAAGTTCAAATTAGTATTGTAAAATTTGGCCAATATTAAATTATTTTAGTAATTTATCTTAATTTTTACTATATTCTACTATAGTCATTAACTAATGATTTGAGATTTTATGAGATGTGTGTTGAATATTGTCTCAAATTCTGGTCAGAAATGGAAGCTTGCAAAGTCAGACATCTTACCTTCTCAAAGTCAGAAATTGAAGCTTGTTCTAGGTGATCAACAATGGTGGCTCAACAATAGTGGCTTGAATTTCTGTTGGAGGTTGGTGCAGCTAATGTTGACTTTCATCCATGGAGTTTTCTATAAAAAGGAAAGCAAATGAAAAAGAAGAAAGAGAGCACAAGGAGAGCTTAAGATTTCGGGTGTGAGAAGAGAGAGTTGTTTAGTGTCGAGAAAAATCTCCGTAAGAGAGAGAGAAGAATAGTGAGAAAAAATATATATATATATATATATATATATATATATATATATATATATATATATATATATATATATTGTTTCTCTTTTCGTGAGCTTGGGTTAATTTGGGGTCTTTTTGAAAATTGAGTGACAAACAACATTGTATGCCTCATTGATTATATAGTGAAATACTCAGTCGTCTCCAAACTGAACGTAGGCATTGTCGAACCAGTATAAAAAATTTTAGTGTTCTTGTTGTTATTTTATTTTCACTTCGAATTTATTCACGTTTCCGTACATCAATGTGTACAATAATAACATGACATGAAAGCTTATGTTATGACATAAAAAGCTATTAATGATACCAACTGATTTTTTTTGTAAGCTTGGTATTATGATATAAATTCTTGTTATTAAATGTGAAATGCTTACTTATTAGGTGCACCATGTACTTAATAAATTTAGGGCATGTCTGTTTCAATTTAAGTTTTTGTTTTCAAATTTAGTAAAAAATCTATTTGTATGAATTTTTGTTTTAGTTTCTTTGGATCTTTAAAATTGAAAAAGTTGAAAAATATGGTTTTGTTTTTGTTTAAAATTTTTCACATTTTGATTTCCTATCAACATTTTTTCATTAATATTTTATTTCTATTCAAATTGAAAAAGGAAAGGATTGATAAAACAAATCAAATATAAGGAAATAGAAAACGAAAATTAAAACTCACAATAACAAAACAAAAGTTAAACCAAATAGTTCATTAGATTTTGCATTTTCACATCAACCACAACTCTCCTGAGCTGTGGCCCAATATGAACATAATTAGAACTATTTTATATTATAATGATTAACATTGTTTCTAAAGTGATCGATAAAGCTAGAAATGTGTGAAATTGAAAACTTATTCCACTTTGAAAGATATACTTTTCAGTCATTTCACACATAGTGAAGATCTGGAAGTAGGGCCCCTTCCTTATAACCAAGTAAGCCATCTTCAGTGCCTCTCCAATCACACTGCGACGGACACCTGCTGAGATCTCTGTAGGCGTCGAAGCCATTAAAGCCTATGGACTTACCCTCCCAATAAGCATTGCAAAAGAACAAGGTTGTACTCCAAATGTTGACATGAAACCTCCAATCATATGGCGTTCCAACTTCAACCACATGGGATCCCAAGTCATCATCTTTAGATTTGCAGTGAATAGTGAATTTTGATGCGTCCTTCATTTGGTTGTAAATTGTGACGTGGGTGTAACGTAGAAAACCATCCGTTGCAAGGATAGACTTTACTGAAGTAATGCATAAGAATAGCATCACAAATTTGTGCAACAGATTCATAATTTGTTGTGTGTTTCTATGGATTTGATTCTTAGACGTAGACATACAATATTTGAATTTATAGGCTGAAGTGTCTATGAAAAAATGTTTGACTCTTAACGGAGAGCATTAATTGTCTAAGTTAACAATTTGTAAACTAATAATTATTAGTTGTGCATCAAATTATTAACAAATCTTGGATAAGATTTATTTCTATTTTAGGTATCTTTTACACTTATACTATTTATGTATGGATTAGAGATTGTGAAGGTCCATTAAACATAATATCACTATACATTTAGCAAGTTTATCGTACTAATTTACACAAAATGAACTTTTAACGAAAATTTTCAAGGCATATTAAAATTAAAATATATTGTCTTAAATTTACCAAAAATACTACAATGAAAATTTTATATTGTTCCTAAAAAGGCTATTTAAGACCACGTTTTCTAGTATTTATTGGTGCCATATTTCTCTTGAAAACGATAATAACTTTTAATAATTTTTAATGTCCTATATAATAATGATTATTGTAAAATTATGGAAGGTTCATCAATTGTATGGAACCTTCCATTTACATTTTATAAAGAGATTATTTTAGATCATAAAAGACTGACCTTACTAATTATTCTGAAGGTCATCCTTTTAAAATTATGACATTCAACAAATAAAAAAGCAATTCAAATAAACATAATTTATTTCATTTATATTTATAAAATTAAAAATAAAATTAAAGTTTTAAAATTTATTTCTTCAAAACTAAATTGTAATACCTAGATTTTGCATTAATTATTTAAATCATTTAACTAAAATTTGACTAATGTATTATGTTTCTTGTGAAGGTACATTACATTAGGCAAATAAGTTGATATGTTAAAATGATTTGACAAAATTTAGTTAAATGTTCAGATTTTAAAATTATGATAATATACTGTTTTCTTAAATAATTTTGAGCCATAAAAGTATTTTTAACTTGGTTTAATTTCGGTATTTGTTTGTGGTTTGAACTTCCTATGTGAACGTATTACATGATTGATTTAATTTGACTTGCACTAATTGAAACTTGTTTGTGATATGAACTTCGGTTTATCAATGAATTAGTATAGGATAAGTTTGACTTATATTATTGTTCCAATTACCTTAGTTATGTCAATTTGTTATTTCATTAATGTTCTCTGAAATGATTATGTTCATTTACTTTTCATGTGTGAATTTTACATGATTTTTTAATTGTATGTGTTAAACTAATTTATTAAATTAAGTATTCATATTTTTTGAATACTTATTATAGTTGGCACTAGGACATATTTAATATAGGTTAGATATCAAACTTTTAACATTAATTCTCTTTTAACATATATGATTACAAACATATATGTTCGATCTTCAGTTTACAAATATTTTACATCTCAACCCATAAACCTTAACCCAAAACTTGTGAACAAGCTCTCAGGCCGCTTATCAGTGAAAAATACTAGGAGCCTAGGAGTCAGAAGGAGAACATGTTCTATTGATTCACAAATCTTACCTTTGATGTTTTGTAATCTTAAACATAAATGATGCTAACTATAAATTCACTGTTTTAAATTAATAGCTCTAAAAAAATGAGTTTTTGGGATAGATCTTGGACGTATAGATGATTAACACCTGATGGTTTCATTAATCTTGAATTTGTTGAGGGAGTTCAATCTTTTATTCATTATGTATATTCTCAACCTGCATATATGGATAGACTAAAGATCAGATGTCAATGTAAAGAGTGCAATCACAAATGTTTCCTTCCTATTGATGAAGTTAATGGGCATTTGCTGATAAAAGGGTTTGTCCCCAATTATTTTAAGTGGACACGACATGGAGTATCGTTGATTTGTAACCACTTAAGGGGTAATCAACCACAATCATCTGTCAACTTAAATGAGTTTGAAGGAGGGATTGGATTTAGAACAAATAATGGGTATGGAACTAAAAATTTGTACATATAAATAGTTTATGATGCAGCCGGTTATGCCTTTGAGGAAAATAGGGAAAATCTTGAAGAAGAGCCTAACCCACATGCAAAAATAGTTTTTGAATTACTACAGTCAGCTGAACAATAATTATGGCCAAATTGTGACACAATGACCTAATTGTTTTCAATTGCTTGAATATTGAGCACAAAGTCTGAAAGGTATATTTCAGACCGTAGTTTTGATAAAATTCTTGAATGGTACAATGAATCATTGCCTCCTGATCATACAATGGTTTATAGTTTATACCATATGAAGAAACTTATTAGGGGTCTTAGCTTGCCTATTGAAAAGATTGATTGTTGCAAATTGGGATGTATGTGGATTTACAATAGTACAAATTTTGCGATCAATCTAGGTTCAAGCTAAGAAAGTGTTCTATGAAACAAAAATTAGTACCCTGGAAGCAGATGTATTATTTTCCACTAACTTTGAGACTTTAAAGACTATATGCTTCTAATGTTACTGCATCTCACATGAGATGACATGATGAACACGAACAGGAAAATGGAATAATGAGTCAGCCATTAGATGCACTGGCATGGAAACATTTCAATGACGCCCATCTTGACTTTGCAATTGAAAGTCGAAATGTCTGGTTGGGATTGTCAACGGATAGATTTCAATCTTTTGGTCAATCCATCCAGCAATATTCATTATAGTCAATCATAATTACTTCTTATAATTTGCCTCCATGAATGTGTATGAAAGATGCATATATACTCTTGACAATGATTGTACCAAGGCCTATAACTCTGAAGCATAAAATTGATATTTTCTTACAACCATTGATATTTGAATTGCAACATTTTTGGAAATATGGTGTTCAGACATATGATGTGTCTCTGAAATAGAATTTTGTGTTGAGAGTGGCTTTGATATAGACCATTAGTAATTTTTCGACATATGTCATGTTGTCTAGATCGAGCACAGTTGAAAAATTGGCATATCCTTATTACGGCAATGATTTTGATGCGTTTTATCTTCCAAACATAGGCAAAATATGTTGGTTTGACAATCATAGGAAATTTATTCTTCTAGATCATCTATTTAGATGCAATAAACAAAAGTTTATTAAGAATAGATTGGTAAGAATACCTCCTCCCCCTCACAAATCTGGTGAAAAGATTTTACAGGAGGTTGAGGAATTAGGCTTGTTAAAAGTTACAGAATGTAAAGTTGAAGAATTAAATACAACTATTAATAAAAACTTTGGTCGAAGAAAACCAAGCATCTTTTAGGATTTTTCATATAGGAAAAACAATTTGATACATCATAATCTAGATGTGATGCCATATTGGAGTACAATCATTTTTCGTTGGAATTTTCTGTCGATAAACTACAGCTTTCTTGTAGTGGTTGGTTAGGCAATATCTGAAAATACAGTTTAGGATAAAGAAGACTCTTGTTGTTCTTTAAATAAATTGATAACCAAAAAATATCATGGTTTTAAAACCCGGACCGGACCGAACTGTTCGACTGGTGACCGGTCGGTGGTCCGGTCCGGTTGATGCTTCAAAACCGGTCACAAATTGCCCAATCTGAACCGGTCAAAACCGGTCAATTGACTGGTCGGAACGGTCCGGTCCGATATTTTTTTTAATTTTTTTAATTTTTGAATTTTTTGAATTTTTTTAAATATTTTTCATATTATATATAATTAAATATAATTATTGCATAATTATTACGTCACACCGGTTTGACCGGTGGTTGAACCGGTCGAACCGATCAAACCAGTAACCAGTAAGGCCACCGATTCGATGACCGGTCTGGGTTTTAGAACATTGAAAAATATATATTACTCAATTTAGGGATATATTTAATACAAGATTTAAGGTATCCAAAGATGATATCAATTAGTAACTGTTGCAATTTTTCACTTCATAGTATATGCTAGAAGCGGTTTTGAGCTAGTGCAAGAAGGCACTTTGCTTAGGGCCTCACCCAGGGCCATGATCATGATGGGCCCATTAATTATAAGCTAGTTTATAATATATGAGCCTTCCACTAAGTCATGAAGCGGCCATGGTAAAAGCTATGTTTTTAAAAAGATTTAAAGGAATTTATTTTGCGAGGAAACATTAATTTCAATTTAGTAAAAAAGATAGTTTGATCTTTCAACATACATATAAAAACTTCTTTTGAGAGGTAAAATAGCGTTGGAAACGAGCATTTTGAAATGAAATTGGTGATGTTAAATGTCAAGATTCAAATTTTTTCCTCATTGAAATTTGGTAAGAGAAAGTCATAAATTCAAGAATTTGACCTTCACCTTGCCTTGATCAATACCATTACCATCTAGTTAAGAAGCACATCTCATTCGTTTCTCTCAAGTCTCAGCTTTTATTTTTTATTTGAATTTTTACTTTTCTTAGTAGCTCTTTTAATATAAAGACTGGGTGAAAGAATGAAGTTTGATTATGAGTATGATAGTTTTTTCAATATGGGTTGAAGTTTCTATTTACGAATTGAAACCTCTATTAAACTCTAAGTATAATTTTTCTCTTTCATTTCCTATTTAAATTGTATTTTATTCGAATAAATTAATTTTTTATTATAGATGATATATGTCAATTGCAATTCTATGTATAATTTCAATTTGAATTGATACTTTGGTAATTATCTCTCTTTCATTTTGTAGATATCATAGTTGATAGTTTTATCCTTATTTCTTTCCCCAATTGTAATTTCTCTTTCATTTATTAATTCATAATTAGCATTTTTGATTTATAGGTTCGAGTGACTTTATTTGTATAAATTTAATTTTGCAGATTATTGATAAAATTCAGTTTCAGTGTTTTTATAATGTGGATATTGTTTTTATTCTCTATTTTCTTTGGTGAAAAGTGATCACTATTAGTTTTTGATATTTTAGAATTACTTAAAATTGAAAATAAATATTAGGTATCACTTAATTCTGTCTAGATTTTGCTTTTGTTTTATTTTAATATATGATATTAAATCTAACTCTTTTTTTTCATTTGTTGCAGATGTTTAATACTATTGGTATAATTTGTAAAAAGTGGTTGAGTTATTATTGTTATCTTATGCCTACTTGCTTCTTCCAATTCAGCACATGTGCTTTTGTTATTTTCTAGTTTAATTGTGTTATAATTATTTTATATGATATTGCCTAAAAGCATTTGTCTAGAAGAGAATAGTTAAAATCTTAAAAATGAGTTATAGATAAATTTGTTAAAAAGCTCACTCTTCTAATGAGAATTTTGAAGAATTAAGTGAATGTAGTTTAAACAACTTAATGAAAATTTAAGTGATAGAGATTCATATTTATTAAAATATTAGTAATCAACTGGCAAGGCCTAGGTTGACCGAACCTTAGGCCCAATGGCGGAAAAAATGTTTGTAGCATGAGGCCCAACTGGCTTAATTGAATAAAACAATGCCATTTAACTTAGTGAGAAACAAGAATCAAAACAATGTCACTTAAAACAAAAACATTTTACAATCAAAAGTTGTTTAAACAACTTTACATAAACTCTAATTCATCTTTTGAAGCATTCTAAATAAAATATGAAACTTTAATTCAATTTAAGAAAAGTTTTAGATAAAATGGGAAAGGTATCAAAGGGACGAAATAAAGTTTGAAGTAAGAGACAAATAAAATAAAATATAAAGTTATTCAAAATCCTCACATAGAAGGAAGTTAGATAAGGCTTGTTCAGGTACTATTCAATATTTCATTATGCCCACTTAGAGAGAAATCAAGAGAAGAATGTTAAACAAGACATGATCATGTACTATCTAGAAAGAAATCTAGAGGAGGATGTTGGACAATATGAGATCACCTGCTAGTGAAGATCTTATGATGTCCAAGAATTCAATTGCCTCATCATCGTTTATAATGTTATCCTAAAGAAAATCATCTTCAATTAATTATTTCAAAGATTTATTAGGTAACCCTTCTAATGATCTTTCTTCCAGAAGCTTAAATCATTCATTCTATATGCCTTATTAGGCATCATCAAGAAACATGGATCTCCGAACCTTTAATCAAAAACATAGAAATAGCTCTCAACAATCTAAACTTTAATAAGGTGCTAAGACCGGCTGAGATCAAATCACTCTTTTATCAGAAATTTTGGCACTTGATTGGAGACTTAGTTTCAAAGGCAGTATTGGAACTCCTCTCTAAAGACAAGATGATTAAGGAAGTGAATAAAACATTCGTAATCCTCGTTCTTAAGAGATTTAATCCCTTCTTATTGTTAGACTATAGACCAATCTTTTATTATATTGTGATATATAGGATAATTTCAAGAATGATAGCAACTAAACTATAAATGACTTTTAGCTCAAATATTCATCCAAACTAAGGGACTTTCATCCAAGGGAGGAATATATTCTCCCAGTGAGAGCTATGCAAAGATTATCAAAGTAATGAAATTATAAGAATTTCTGCAATAAAATTGACATCCATAAATACTTTGATATGTTAAATGGAGATTTATTAATAAAATAATAAAAGACTTAATAAAATTGCTCCTTTGTAATAATAAGGTCACATATTCAAGTCACAAAATAACCTTTTATAAAAATACAAAGAAAATATTACATACATTTTCGGATCCCATAAGTCGAATAGCCTTGTGGACTAGATACGTTAACTTTTAGTAAATAAGGAGCCAATACAATTGTTAAGTAAGTGATTAAGGTAAAGGCACCCTTGATCCCTTTACCTTTTTCACAATATACATAAAAGCGTTATCTAAGTTGATTAAAAAAGACACTAGCAATGATAGAAATTACGCTTGAATCGCAATTAATGTGTAGGTATACAAAACAAAGATGAAAAACACTACAAGAAAAGCTCGTTTAATGACAGAAATTACCGACAAAAATGTTTATATTTTGTCGATAATATAAAATAACGACGAAAATTAATGATAGACACCGACATGGTTATAACGGTTAGTAGGTAAATTTACCAACAGAAGAATCGTCCGTCAAGAATTTATCGATTTAAATTTACTAACGGTAAATGATGTAAACCGTCAATAAATTTACCTACATATCTAAATTTCTTTCGGTAAATATTGAGCATTTTACCAACAGAAAGTAAAATTCTGTCGGTAAATAAAATTTTAAAAAATTAAAACACTCTTTCTTTTATCTTCAGTAGAACTAGACACAAATTTCTCAACCTCTTTGAGCATAATCAACCATCTTTTTGACCTCTCAGAGCCTCTACAAGAGCCCACAACCTCCTCTATTCTTTTCACTGTTTGCTTAACGCTTCTATAGCTCAAGCCTAGATCAATTGGCAGCCATACTCACACAAATCTGCATAAGCTAAAAAGTAAGTACATAAATGTCAAACAAAAGAACATAAAATTCTTGATGGTGAAATATATCTCACAGGCAATACGCAGTACCATTGCTTTACACAATTTGACTTCGTATCAAAAACATATACAGATTACCAGCCGATTTTTGTTCAACCAAAGGACGACAGGAACAAAGAGATTTCAAACAAAGATTTCAAAGTACAAAGGCTTGTAGAGAAAAGGAAATTTTGAAGAAATGTAAACAAGGTGAAGAGAAGAAATGTTCTATAGAGAGAAATGTAAACAAGGAGGATGGTTACTACTTACCTTGGACTGTTTTTGGAGGAGTTGGAGGAGGAGAAGAGGAGATAGTGTCGAAGAGAAGAAATCGCAGGGGGTGGGGTGGGGGGATTGGTGGGAAGAGAGCTTTGTGTGATTTTAATGTACAAGAATTTACCGACGGAATTTGTCAACGGAAAATTTTCATTGTGAAACTCAAACTTTTTCAATTATGCCAATAATTCCTGCTTTATTTATCGACAAAAATTTTATACCGTCGCAAATTTTGCCGAGATGATTTCCTTCGGGGGGAGATTGGTGGGAAGAGAGCTTTGTGTGATTTTAATGTACAAGAATTTACCGACGGAATTTGTCAACGGAAAATTTCCATTGTGAAACTCAAACTTTTTCAATTATGCCAATAATTCCTGACTTATTTACCGACGAAAAATTTATACCGTCGCAAATTTTGCCGAAATGATTTCCTTCCATATTTAGCGATGAATATTAGCATCGAAAATTTTAAAATTTATTATACCACCTTTAATTCTCATTTTATTTACCAACGGTTATGGTTCCGCCGGTATTTATAGATGGTAATGGTTCCACAAGATACTTCCTCCATATGTAACGACATGATATTAATTTTCCGTCGCTAATTTCAATGTTATTATTGACGAAAACATTTACCATCCCTAAAGTCCGTTGCTAATTTTGTGGGGATGGTTTTCCTCCATTTTTTAAAGACAAAAATTAGAACCGTCACTAAACAAAATTTTCCCGTCTATTTTAGCGACGAAAATATGGTTTCGTAAGCTAATTTGCTGCGCTTTATTTTCTGTCAGTAATTTTCTGTCGTTAATTCCTACTTTTCTTGTAATGAAAGCAATCCTTCTGTATGATTTTCACTTTGAAAATGAAAATATGACAATTTTTTCTAAGTGAATAGTTACTATGCACGTTAGCTAATTATAATTATAAGTTAATAGAAGAAATGTGTCAAATAAATTGATGTACAAATTTATTGATTTATTATATTTATATTTATATTTATGTTAATAATATATAATATATTAATAAATTAAGATGAAATAATATATTTAAAAATAAAGCCTCACTCTTTTCTAATAATTTGACTCATTCTCAGAAAACTCTTCTATAGTTTAGTATTTTAAAACAAATTACTTATATTTTGTTAAATGGAAACACAAACCATAATGTCAAAATTTTACAATAATCATTACTAAATGTATATTAATTAAGCATTATGGATATCGTGTTTAATGTAACACGGCATTCTGGAATGCATGTTCAATGTACCAGGGCATTCTGGAATGCATACATAAATAGTGTTAGGTGTAAAAGATAACTAAATCTTTTTAAAAAAGGAAAGCACAACGAATTCTTATCACATTAAAATAATTAATGCACTCCATTAATGGTCAAACATCATTGATAGACTTTTCAGCTTAAAAATTAAAATATTGTATGTCTACAACCAAGAATCAAATCCATGGAAACAAAAAAGAAGGTTAAATTGGTTATGAATCTATTTGTGTTGCTACTCTTATTCGTTACTTCAGTAAAGTCTATCTTTGCAACATCTGAAATACGGAAATAGATTCAGCTTTTCAATCTCGTACTTCCGTTACAATTTACAACAATTATGTACTTCCGTTACAATTTACTAAATTAAGGATTATGGATATCGTGTTTAATGTACCAGGGCATTCTGGAATGCATACATAAATAGTGTTAGGTATGTAAAATATAAATAATCTTATCCAAGATTTTTAAAAAAGGAAAGCACAACGAATTCTTATAACATTACAATAATTAATGCACTCCATTAATAGTCAAACATCAGCTTATAAATTAAAATATTGTATGTCTACAACTAAGAATCAAATCCATGGAAACAAACAAGAAGGTTAAATTGAGTATGAATCTATTTGTGTTGCTACTCTTATACATTACTTCAGTAAAGTCTATCTTTGCAACATCTGAACTAGATTCATTTCTAGCTCGTACTTCCGTAACAATTTACAACCAAATGAAGGACGGATCAAACTTCACTGTTCACTGCAAATCTAAAGATGATGACTTGGGAAGCCATGTGGTTCAAGTTGGAAGCCCATATGAATGGAAGTTTCGCGTCAACTTTTTTGCTACAACCTTATTCTTCTGCGATGCTTATTGGAAAGATAAATCTATAGGGTTTAATGGCTACGAAGCCAAAAGAGATCTCAGCAGGTGCCCGTGGGAGTGTGTTTGGAAAGGTTCTGAAGATGGCTTATTTGGTTATATGGAAGGGTACACAGATCCAGATCTTCACTATGCGTGGAAGTGACCGAAAAGTATTTCTTTTCGAAGTGGGATAAGTTTTCAATTTCACACCTTTCTAGATTCATCGATCACTTTAGTAACAATGCTAATAATTATATTATAATACAGTTCTAATAATGTCAATAATGGGCCACAACTCCAGAGATATGTGGTTGATGTGATGTGATGTGAACATGCAAATATTTAAGTACCGTTTGGATCTATTTATGTTTTCATTTCTTTCTGTCGAGAATTTTAGTTTTAGTTTTTTAAATATATTTTAGTTTTTACTTTTCTTTTAAACAATCACAAAATTTTGTTTAATTATTAATATTAATATAGTTGTATTTTTATTACTCATAATAATTACATATTAGATAAAATTTAAATATAAATTATTTTAGTTAATGAAATTTGTTTTATCTGTTATATAATAGTTGTTAACAAATTGTCAATAAAATTATTTTATTTTATTAAAATAAATAATTTAATTAAAATTTTATATTTTAAGTTAATTAGATATAATATAATATTAAATTAAATTATTCATAATATGTATTAATAATTGATATATTTAATTGATAGTAAATCTAATTATGAAACAAACAGAAACAAAAATAAACCAAAATCACTTTTTGTAATTTTCATAAATTTTGAAAATTAGAAGAAACCAAAACGATAAACAGAAATAAAAACTCAAACAAACATATTTTTCTTACTAAATTTGAAATCAAAATTAAAACCAAAATATAAATGAAAGCAAACAAGTCTTAAATTTATAAAATACATAATGCACCTAATAAGTAACTCATTTCGTATTTAATAATTATCATTCCAAGTTTAAGAAAATTATATGGTGGTATCATTAGTAGTTTTTATGTCATAACATAAGCTTTTGTGTCACGTTATTATTGTATTCATCTCACAAAATCTTAAATCATTAATTAATATCTGAGTATAATAGAATATAATAAAATTAGGATAAATTATTAAAAATTTCAAATTTTGCTTAATTTTACAACACTAGCTCGAACTTTGAAAAGTAATACTTAAATGCTCAATTTTACTTTTTATTTTTATAAAATAATCTATCATTATACTTTCAGTTAATAATCGATATGGTAACACTACAAGAAAAGCTGTTAAGTAGTGACGAAACTTCTTGATGAATGTTTATCATTTGAAAGTAGCAACGGAAATGACAACACCATCGCTATGTTAGACTAATATAGCGACGGAACAGATGTCCGTTGCCATATTTGGGGCATAAAATTCCTGGCAAAATTTAGCGATGGAAATATATCGATGTAAGTATTTCCGTCGGTAAATTGCCACGAAATTACGTAATCGGTCGGTAAACTTGTCATGGATAAGGAAATGTTTGGCGACGGAAAGATGTCCATCGGTATTGTTTTCGTTAAGGACGTTATTTAACTTCATCGAAACGACGTCGTTTGGTTTAACAAAAACGACGTCGTTTTCATGAATCGAAACGACGTCGTTTTGGTTGAAGGAAAACAACGTCATCTTGGTGAAGTTAAACGACATTCTTAACATCACCAAAACGACGTCGTTTTGGTTAAATCGAAATGAAGTCGTTTCGGTGAAGTTAGAACGTTGTTTAACATAATCAAAACGACGTCATTTTGGTTCAACCAAAACGATGTCATTTTGGTGAAGTGAAAGAAAGTTATTTACCTTGATCAAAATGACGTCGTTTTGGTTTAAAACCAAAACAACGTTGTTTCGATCAAGTTAACTAACGTTTTAACTTAACCAAAACGACGCCGCTTCGCAAGTTGTTGCGTGATTAACTTAAACCAAAACGACGCGCTTTGGTTAAGTTAAAACGTAGTAGCTTCCTTCCTCGACTCTCCTCACGCGCAGCAAGCTTCTCCTCTTCCTTTGGACGTAGCTCAATCCTCTCTTGCATCTTCCTCCTCCAAAGTCCATTGTCGTCCTGTTGGACCCCGAACTTTTGGTGAAAATTAGAAATATTAAAATGAACTTAAATGCGAAGGAAATTGGTGAGAAAATTTATGAATTTAAGAAAATTTGATGAATTTAAGAAAAATTTATGAGAAAAGAATTGTTTAGTTTTGATGACTTGAATATTTGAGTCGATTTGTATGGGTTATGAAAGCTTAAGAGAATGAGTTGATTTGAAATCGAAGTTGAAAATCAAGAAGTAAAGAGAAAAGTGTAAAAAAAATGAAAATTTGTGAAAAGTTTGACTTTTTGACCTTTGAGGGTTGACTTTTGATTTAGGCAAAATTTGAGAAAATGATCTACATGAAACTTGTAGATTATGTTAAGAGTTTTCTGTGGCCATAAAGTTTGCTATTTTTCGATGTCGGGATTGAGAGATATGATTTTTCGAAGATATGCTTTGTTTTGAAAATGCTATTAAGTATAGATTTGTGTGTTCTATGCTTCGAGGCCACTCGTCGTATAGATTTAGTTTGAATTAGAGTAAGTGATCTTCATGAAAGTTTTAGATGATGTTTCTATCTTTAAATTGATATAAAGTTTGTAATTTTTCGATATCGGGGCTAGGAGTTATGAACGATTAAAAAATTGGAAGTCGTTTAGGAAAAACTGTTTTGGACAGAATCTTTGATTGAGTTTTTGACCTCTTTTGAGACCTAATTTGATTTTGTGTACTTCAGGGAAGTTGTAGAGCTTCCTTTGATATTTTTATTGACACCAAATTTGTCAAATTCTGAGTTCGGGATCGAGAGATATGATTTTTGAAAAGTTCGGTTTTGAAGTTCCATTACTTTGTTTTTAATCCGATCCTTTTTGTAATCTTTTACTTATAATTCCTTCGTCCGACATCCGATTGATTTGATTCTTGAAGCGTTGGATTTCTAAGACAATTAATTTCATTTTCTTGAAGAATTATGATTTTTAGGAGATTAAATGAAAAGAGATTGATTGAACCAAAGTAGGAGATTTGATTATAGGTTATAAGTTGGATAATTTTCTGAACATGGTTCGGTATTTTGCGAAATTCAGGAGCTGTACAACTCCGATTGAGTTGGTTCTTAAGGACAAATAAAATTAATATATGGGGCTACAAATCATGTGAAGGGATCGAAATTTAAGTTCATCCATAAGATTGTCAATTTCTGGACTGAAATTATGTTAATGTTCAGTCTCGGATTTTGTGAAGGTCCAATAGTATTTTGGCTATAAATTCTTCATTTCTGATCCGAATTGAGCGCAGTTGGTGACGTTGGATTCGTATGATTGAGACAAAAATTTCTCTAGAAGGAAGTTTTAACAAATTCCTTCAACTTGATGGTGCGAATCAAACCCGTAAGTGGAAATAACTTAAAGGAAAGTGTAGGGGCATTTTGGGAAGTCCCCTTAAAGAGAGGGACAAAAGGGTCATTAGACCCTCATTTTAATTGACATGGCAATGCATTAACTCTTTGGCTGTCGTTGGAATAGAGAAAGCTAGAAGGTTTGAGAAGAAATGATTGAAAATAAGAAGAAAGGAAGCATAGCCATATGGATGAATGAGAGCCACACAAAATTTCAAAGGAAATAAGAAGAAGAATAAGAAACGTTGTAGTTTTATTATAGGTTTAAGTTAAGAATCAAGTGGGCTGTTGATGTTTAGAGATGAGAGCCGAAGACTTGAGCAAATAAGAAAGAAAGAATAAGAAGAAAGGAGAGGAGAAGGAAGCATTCGACGATGAGAAGAAGAGGAAGCTTATGGATTTGTGATTTTTTTTACACTTCAAGCTTGTTTTTGTGTAGATTTAAAGGAAGAAGGATGAAAGAAAGTGGAAACTTCTTCTAAAGCTCCATAAATCCGAAAATAGGAAGAGAAAGGGGTAAGAGAAAATTTTCAACTTTGCATTTTTAATGAGTTTTTGGTTTAGAAATATGGAACATAATTTGGATATGTGATTTATGAAGCTAATTTTGATGTATATGCCTTAGGTTATGTTTAAATTTTGGATAGAAATTTGTTTAAGGTTTAGGCTTAATTTTGTGTTTGAGGATTTTGTGAATTGTTGGCTTAGAATTATGGAGAATATGATGGATTGGTGAATTATGATATTAAGTTTGAAGATTAAGTTATTTATGGGATTGAATTTGAGTGAATTGGTTTAGGCCAAATTTTAGAATTTGAGGATTTTGGAAATTGAGATAGCCCTTTTGGCAAAACGTTTATAAAAAAAATGATTTCTGCTTATTGTTCAATTTATAAATATATTATCCACGAGCTTCCGAGCTCACCCCCCTTTCATCCCCATCTCCAGGTTTCAAGCAGGAGATCGGATGAAAGAATGTGAAGACGTTTGGTCTGATTTTGCATCGTCTGTATTGTTATGTGAATTGAGATTTGGAATATTTTGTAAATGGCTGAATTGTCGTTAAGTAAGTGATTATGATGTATTTCGAATGTATGAAGATTATGAATGAATGTATGAGAGTATGAAATGTATATGAAATTGTGTATGGAAATGAGTTATGGGTTTTGTTTATGATTATGATTTGGGTATGTATGATGACTTTGATTTAAGATCGCTACTTATTGAAATGCTCTAGATATAAGAGCGCTTGTTTATGCCGAGATCACGAATGGAGGTCCGGTGGATTCGATGTTTGGGTGATTGATTGGAAATTATAAGTGTTGTTTTGAACACTTGCAGGTTTGTTAGTCATAAAGCGAAGTTACATTACCGCCAAAATTTCGATAAAAATTAGTACGAATATGAATTTTGGGATTAATACCAATGTATAAGAATATGGTTAAGAGTTGAGATTTGGCATGAGAGAGAATTTCCAAGAAAAAGGATATAAGATTGCTTTGTATGAGTTTGATAAATGAGTATAAGAAAAAGAAAAGAAAAAGAAAAAAAATTATACCAGATTTCGTATTGGATAATCTTAGGATTTTCAACGCGACGCTTCTTTAAGATAATTTATGCACGGATGTCGGACATTTGTTATGCTATTCGATTTGCCTTCATTTGTATACTTTGATTTTATGTTTGAATTCGATCCGTATCTGTTTCGCCTTTGATTATAACTGTTCCGATTTGCTTCTTTCGATTCTGTATTCGATTCGCATTCGCTTTGCTTTCGCTTTCGCTTTGTTTGTCGTTATCGAATTCAATTTATCCAATTTGAATTCGCCTCGTTCTTCGTATCCGTCCCTGCTTTTCGGTTGGGATCCGGTTCCGGGATCGGGTCCCAACACGTCCGTCCTCTTACCACTTTCAACGTCTCTGGGTGGCCTTCCTTCTCATCTTCTCCGGTGGTGAGGTAAGGGCATCATCTCCTCTGCCTCTTCTGAAGGTAAGCCATGGGTTGAAATTAATTTTTTTTTTGGACTAAGTTAATTGCATTGGTTTGTTTAATTGGGTTTGATTGTTCTTGTGTTAGGGTTTTTCATGTAAGAAGATTTAATTAATTTGTATTTAGATAGGGTTGAAAATTTTGTGCACTCAACGTGTTCGATGGAATGCTTGTTATATGTGATGAAGTTGTTTTGTGGTTTTTAATTGTTTGTTTACAAACTATAAGGAATAGATAAAGTATCAACTATATTTGCTATATTTTTCATTAGTTTTGTTAATATAATTTGATGGATTACCATATATTTGATGCATCTTTCAATTATTTTTAATTTTACTAACTTAATTTTTATTTGCTTTATTGGCCTTCAACTTCATAAGATTATGGAATAAAATTAATGATGAGCATTAAAATATGACTTATCTAAATAACAATAACAATAATAATACCAAAAAACCAAAACCAAAATAAAAGATAATAATAATTTTAATTTAATTTTTAAAACAACAAGAAAAAATCTTTAGATGTTTTATAAAATGATGCAAATGCTTATTATTACATATTAAGCAAAATATTGCAAACAATTTTGGCTACATATTCACCTATTTGTAGTTAAAATGCATACTTATAAAATTATCAAAACATAGCAAATAATCTATAATCATGATAAAATAAAACATAGCTAAATAATATTTGCTATTTTTTCGTTGCCTATCTCTTTTATAAAATTTTTCATGCCAATATTAAATTTTTCTTTATACATAGCTATTATTAAGCTATTAGAAATATGCCCTTAATTTATTAGTTAAAAGATGTTCATATTTCTATAATGTTTATATTTATGTTATGAGTTGAAAAATTTATATATGGATTCTACCTTTTCATTTAGCCGGTATCCACCAAAATTGCATAAAGTTTCATTTATTAGTATAGGTTAAATACTTAAGTGAGGATTCCATAAAGTGATCATAACCTAAGCAAGAGATTTTGGGTTATCCTAAATTATCTAGTTAATCAAGTAGTTATTTATTGAAATTTTAGATAAGAGTTGAAGTTTTTTTATGTCATTAATTGGTACAAGTTCATTTTCTTATAGGTTATGAAATATAATTGCTTTATAAGGTATTAGGTGAAGTTTCTTCAAAGGACTTTTAACATAATTTATAAAATAAAAATAAAAACATGTTTTATCAAATGAGGTGAAACAAAGGAAAGTAAAATATTAACTTAAGCATAATACAATTTAGAAATTATTATTTTAAGGAAAACTAAGGACATTTAAAAGAAAAGTAAAGAACATGAAGGTTGACATTGTTTTATTGTTGAAAAGACTAAAGAGTTAGACATTAGCTACCAAATAATAGTAAATATTACTATAGAAGTTCTCATCATTGTTATGGATCAACTTGTAAATTATAATATAAGAAAATGGCTATATACTTTCAATTGTCTTATTTTAGGGTGTTGTATGAACTATTAACAATAAACATATTTAATTGCTAATTATCTTTTTTGATGATGTTCTATACTTTTATAATTTCTTCAAATTTTATGGAATTTGCATAATTAATTGATATCATAAAATGAATATGGAAACTTAGGTATCATCTCTTAATTAATTTTAGATATCAACCAAGCAATATTATAACAAAACATAATTCATTATCATAATATCAATATATGATGATAGCATCATTGTATACATACAATGAATTTGATTACATAAATTTCATGGTTTATATATTCATTTATAAAATTGAACTTAGAGACATAATTGAACTTATTTGAATTCATTGTATGATCATTGTATATGCATTCAGTATCACTAAAAAACTCAAAACATAGCTTAACTTAGTTATCTTAGTACATGGATTTAATTATAATACTGATATTTATTTCTAGTTATAGATTAAAAGGTTAACATATACTTAACTAAGAAAATTGTCTTATCTTATAATACAATATAGATGATAATGCAGGAACATTAAATACCTAACTTAAGTTTACTTGATTATTTAATCAATTCATCTTTTAGAACTCACATATGATATGTTAAGACAAATTAAGTGAACAAATCATTTCTTCAAGTTATGTCATACCCTTTAATACACTTTACATCAACATTAATATTTTCAGCCTTGAGCTCTCATTTATTACCAAGATAAATTATTTAAAACTTGTATGACTTTCATTCGTATAAAGTAACAAAGTTGATTACGTATGTAGGAAGATTTCTTATATCCATGTAACAAAATCTTTTATCTAGATTTGATTGTTAAACACACATTCCAAAAATCATTCGGAAATGAAACTTAACAAAAAGTCAAGCATTCACATATTTAAATCCTATGTAATCCTCATTGATAACAAGCATTGTGAATGTTCATGTGGAGAAAATGATACAATATTAAATTTTAAATCCTACGTAAAATTGTTGAACTAACATGAATGTAAAATACATATCTAGGAATTGGCTTGATTGTCAAATTTACAATCAATTATCTTGTATTAATATACTCCATATTCATTGTTATTTGAAGTAGTATGTCCTTGATATAGTTATTCTTGATATGTATGTGTCTTGTTTTGTGTTCACTTTGTGGCTTCTATTATTACTTTTGATACATTTATTTATACACAATATATTGTAACTATTGATTGCAATAAAACAAGAATTTTCTTTATCTCTTCCTCTTCATGCGGCTCTCGAGGATACGGGCTATTTCTTTGGCCCTTAACTTTAGCAATATGCATAATAAAACTATTTACAATATTACATATAAAATTGTTCAAGTTTTATATATAACTTGTAAAAGCGACAATGATTTTCTTGACTAATTTTGGTGATTTTAACCTAAAAATATATGCAACTTGATTCTTGTTCTTCATCATAAATGTGGTTGATAACTAATTTATTTATTTACTTTATAAACTAATTACTTCTAGTAATTATAAAAAAGTATCCATATATAACAATAAAGTTTAATGTTTATTAATGAGTCTTTGAAAATATACTTAGTGGTCTTTGTCAATCATACTAAAATCATATGTTATCTTCTTCATCTTAAATAAGAATGCAATATGAAATATAATACGATTGCCTTAAAGATTGCTTAAGAGTATATATTGATTTTAACAATCTAAAACTTTATGTTCTTAGTCCTTCTAAATGAAATAAATTAATTATACCATATAATTTTTGTCGTTTGATCTCTATTAAAGAACATACTTTATAATCTATTTGAAGTAAATTAAAGTGCATTCCAGCTATGAAGTTGAAATTAGTCAGATTAGTGTAAGCCTCATAATAGGAGAGAATGTCTTCTCATAATCAATCCCTTCCCATTTTGTATCCTTTTGTCACTAGATGTGATTTGTATCTTTTACATTTTGTATAAGTCTTATTGCTCACACTTGAATTAGATAATGCCAGGGAATTCCCACCTGGATGTAATTGTCATTGGTTAAAACTAATTCATTTTCTCCTAAATTACTCTTACTTAGATGCATTTCTTCTAATTAATCGGACTTACTATATTAGTTAAATCCGTCATCTTATATAAGAATAGGTTTTGTCCTAAATTTTCTTATTCTAAAATATTGTTTTTTCAGAATGTGATATCCTGTTACTCAAATTAAATTACTATTTTGTTATCTCATTCATCTTTAATCATACCTTTTAGAATTGTCGAGATATCTTTTAAAGATACTCTTTTCTCTCTATGACCTAATATTTTTACTAATGTGATGGATTGTGAATATAGATAGCATATGCTCTAATAATTTGTAAATTAGGTCTCTTATCATCCAAAACTCATATAGTGTTTTAGTAATTGATTTAATAGGTACATGGTTAAGTACATATTTGATCATCGATAATGCATCATCTTAATCATGATAGGTAGTTTTTTGCATTAATATTTATACCTAACTATTCCAATCATAGTTTTTTGCCTTCTCTGCAAGATCATTTTAGTGATGAGTTTGTAGAATAGTCAATTATCTATTCATTCTTTTTATCACTTGACATCTTAAATTGATCAAATAGATACTTTTATCCTCTATAAGGTTTTAAAGCCTTTATCTTCTCATTTAACCAATTATGAAGTAAAGTTATATAATGTTGAAAATAATATAATGTTATGAATTTATGAAAATCAAATAGGTATATATATATAACTATGTCGAGTATAGTTATTGATAAAGGTGATAAGTAAGTACCTTCATATCTTACTCTCACATTCATTTGGCCATATATATCTTAATAAATTAATTGCAATGGCTTAAAAGTTCTTTTTTTAATACTAAATAATTTTTAACCATTTCATTAAATACATGTTCTTCAAAGTAGATAATTTTACTTTATAGGTGTTACAAGAAAATCATACTTTACTATTTAATTTGTTTGGCTTGTTCAATATGATCAACTTTAGTATATCACAAACCAACATTGATATTACAAGTATTAGAACATGTAATTAAATAAAGACTAACTTCACTTGTTTAATAAACATCTATTACCATAAAACTATGACTATAATAATCAATTCAGAGAAAATTATCCTTTGCACATTGTCAAAATTAATATTAAATCTAAGACTAATTAGACACATGATAGAAGTAAGATTCTATTGACTATTATAAGCAAATAGTAAATCATTTAAAATAAGGGTCTTTCCATCAATAATGGCTAATTTATAGCTAAATATCCTTTATGAAGTTACACCTAAAGAAGAGATGATATATTTAGTCATGCTTTATATTATATAGCCTTTATATTAGATTTGTGCTTTAAAAATCTCTGATTCTATTTAAAGTGCTTAGCCTATTTAGGATTGAAAGCTACAAGATAAAGGATATGTCATTCATTGCATCATAAAAGTTCTTTGAGTTTAGCTTTAAGGTTTAACATATGCCTTAAGTGAAATGCTTTAGGGAATAGGTACAACGGAGCTTTTGCACTTTAATTATCGCACTAAGTCATATTATTCATCCATTGCTAATTTTATGCTTATTTTTCCAATAGAGCTTTTCCCTTAGCTTGAATATTGACATCATGGTCCAAAAAGAGTCAAACCTCAACTTGATGAATTATATCCTCCTTGCATAAGTCAAGTTTTTATTACATTAGTGACCAACTCTCTTATGAAACATATCAAACAAGGCTTAAAAATCATCATATGTTGGCCTTTTGGTTGAGATAGAAATTCCTAGATATATGAATAGAATTTCCTAGATATATGAATGGGAGATGTTTTATCTTTAAACTACAAATGGTGGAGGGCCATTAAGCTAGATATATGACTGTTTCGATAACCATCACTAATGGTTAGCGAAACAGTCATCGGTTGGCAACACTACAAGTAGAAAATTCCCAATTTTTTTATTGTTGTTGCAATATCCTTGTTGGAATACCTATGACTGCAAGAAATTCTAATTCTGTATTTAGTGATGTCACACTTATGTCATTGCGCTTGTGGATCTTTTGTTGGTGTGGAGACAACACTATAACTCTTATTGATTTAAGTGTTAATTAAAGTTGTGATTAAATACCTGAACTTTTATTTGTGGAAAAAATAACCCAACATTAACTTCCCGACATCATTGACTGAATTGACGATAGACATGTAGTATGGAGACCCAATTTGCATTGTGATTACTGGTTGATATAGTAGTGTATTTTTATTTCAGGGGGACCCTTATTTCAAAAGGGAGATGACCATTTTATATGACAAATGCTGTCAAAATTTCAATAGGATCATCGTAAATTATGATTTTGTAATTAAAATAATAGCTCCTTAATTTTAACTTATGATCTTATTATGGAGAAGACTTATAATTATGCAAATTATTAAGGATAACACCGATGGTTGAATTATTTGAGTATAGTTAATGACCTTCATTGAGTACAATATTTCATGACAACTGTTTTCATATATCCCACTTTCTAATTAAACTATGAACAATTTTGTTGTTGGTTTTCATTCTAGCTCTATCATCATCATCCACCTTGACATACTTCAGGAACATCTCTCTATGTTTTGATTGAGGTCATGATTATGTTTTTGCTATAGTTTTTGCTCTTGATTTATTTGTTCGCAGATGAACTTCCCATTTGAACTTCCTGCATCTTTTATTGATATGGCTTGCACGATGTGAAACTTGTTTGTAGTATAAACTTCATTTATGTATTAATTTATACATAACGAGGTTGACTTATGTTATTGTTCCATTACCTTAATTATGTGAATCAATAATTTGATTGATGCTCTTTTAAATGATGAGGTTTTCTTTACTTTTATGTGCACATTTTTGCAAGGCATGCTTTTATGAAATTGTATATGTTCAACAAATTGATTATAATAGGTATTCATAAAAATATTCATATTTTTATTAATACTTATTTGAAATTGTATGATATTTAATATCCATTAAATATCAAATTGTGATCAATCATTTATCTTATGACATATATAATTACAAACATATATGTTGGATATTCAGTTTAAATATACCAGAGCCTAGCTAGGATTTAGAATGAGAACACTGATGTTTAATCACAAGTCTTATCGACATGTTTTGTTATATGTGGCTAACATAGCGCATTATGTTTGGATTCACTTGTTTAAAATAATAGTTCTCCGGATATGAGTTTTTGCGATAGATCTTGGATGTATAGACGATTACCCTTGATGGTTTCATTAATCCTGAATTTGTTGAGGGAGTTGATGCGTTTATTCATTATGCATCTTTGCAACCTACATATATGGATGGGTCAAAGATCAGATGTCCATGTAAAAAGTGCAAATACAAATGCTTCCTTACTATTGATGAAGTTAATTTGCATTTGCTGAGAAAAGGGTTTGTCCCCAATTATTTTCAGTGGACATGATATGGGAAACCCTTAATTTCTAGCACCTCAAGGAGAAATGAAACACAATCGTCTGTCAACTTAAATGAGTATGACGGGGAGCTTAGATTTAGAAGCGATTATGTTGATGGAACTAAAAACTCGTACAAGCAAATGGTTTACGATGGGGTTCGGTTATACATTTGAGGCAAATAGGGAAATGTTGAAGAAGAACCTAACCCACAAGCAAAACATTTTTTTCACTTACTATAATCACCTGACCAAGAATTGTGGCTGAATTATGAGACAATGACCCAATTGTCTTCAATTGCTCGAATATTGAACATAAAGAGTGAAGGGCATATTTTGGATCATAGTTTTGATAAAATTCTAGAGTGGTATAATGAATCATTACACCGATCATATAATGGTTGATAGTTTTATAATATGAAGAAACTTATTATGGTCTTGGTTTGCCTGTGGAAAAGATTGATTGTTGTCAGTTGGGATGTATGTTGCATTGGGGAGATGATGTGAACTTAGAAGAGTGCAAATTTTATGGTCAACCTAGGTTTAAGCCAAGAAAGTATTCTATGAAACAGAAATTAGTTCCATAGAAGCAGATGTATTATTTCCCGCTCACTTTGAGACTTCAGAGACTTTATGTTTCTGATGTTACTTCATCTCACATGAGATGGCATGCTGAACATGAATAGGAAGATGGAGTAATGAGCCATCCATCAGATGCACTAGCTTGGAATCTTTTCAATGACACCCATCTTAATTTTGCAGTTGAAATTTGAAATGTTCAGTTGGGATTATCGACGGATGGATTCTAACCTTTTGGTCAATTCGGGTAGTAATTGTTGAACCCTCCCGTGAATCGCGTGCTGACGCCCTACATGACATCTCGGACGCGATCTCACGAGGAGGAATTTCACCACGAAAAAACCTCAAATCGAACTTAATTTAACGTCATCCGAACAAAACTTAATAAATTCACCCTAATTATCCCCCAATAAAATTGATTATGCTTAGGGCCCATAATTAAATCCGAATTCTAAGCTAAAATGAAATTTCATATCTCTAGGTCAATTTGAATCAGAAATCGCCTCAATCGGATCTCTATAGCTCACCAAAATCGCTCGAAAACAGAAATACATTCAAAACCGCCACGTAATTGACTCTCTTCAATACCATCCGTAAAGTCCGACCAAAACCCGACACTCTCATTTTACTAAAAAGGGTATGAAATTTTCTTAAAACCCAATGCTTCGAAAATCGTAAAAATCGGAGGTCAAACAGAGGAAAGACAAAGAAAATAAGAAAATGGGTTTTATTTATCATATTTAAAAAAAATCAAAAATTAATATTTTCAAAAAAAAAAAAAGCAAACAGTGTCGCACTCTGCTGAGTGCGAGGAACAATATATATTAAATTTTTTTTTCCAAAATCTGAAATAACCTTTTAGTTTTGAATAGGTCTAACTTTTCACTCCGAAATTGAAATTTCATAAATTTAGTGTCGATAGAAAGATAAAAGGAAGCTCTACAACTTCCTAGAAGGATTTAAAAACTAATTTAGCTAGCCATTAAGAGGGTCATAAATTGCTTCAAAGTTGCTGCTATTAAAAATGTCAATTTCCCTACACAATACCAAGAATTTGAGAATTCATATCTTTTAGCACATAAATCTATAAATGACAAAATTTACCTCATTGGAAAGATAAGAAGATGACCTACAAGTTTCTTGAAGGAAACAAAAATAAATTCAATCATTTAAAGCGGTAAAAACACTCTCAAAGTTTCAGCCCAAGTGAAAATCAATGGAACAGTAATTTGGCTCAATGAACAGTAACTGTCAACATTCCCAACCTCATATCTTTTTATTCCTAACTCCAATAATTGTAAACTATACCTCATTTTAAAGTTAGAAAGACAATCTACGTTTTCTATGAAGAAAGCAAAACTTGAAACTGTCTCTAAGAGGGTGAAAAACCCATTCAAAGGGACTGCAAAATTGTAACTTCCTTCAACAGTAGCTGAAACCTTTCACCTCTCATAACTTTTTCATTTTAAGTCCGAATGTGACAAACTTTATGTCATTGGAAAGCTCTAATCATGCACTACAATATTCAAGAAGGCATCTCACAGAAAATATCACTCTAAAATACTCTAAAATCCAAACAAGTTGCTGTCCAATTTGGGAAAAATTGGACAACACTTCCCCTAAAAATGCCCTAGCCAAAATCTTCAATCCAACTCATTAACCTGCATAAAAACTCATTCTTCTAACTTCCATAACACAACTTGATAGGATTGAAATATCTTATATTTTCTTATGCATTTACATGTGATTTCAATCCTATTTTGTAAGATAAAATGCTCAATTTGTGTTCAATTTGTGTTGATTATTAGGTTGGATTTATTGATATATTTTTAGACTAAAAGACGATTTTTAAAAGCAAATTGGAACACATTTCTTGTTTCATATTAAAGGAATGGATTTTTTTTAAAAGGAAATTGGTAATGCGTCATGAATCGTTAGTTAGGTCGTATGCTTCATAACGCATGCAAAACAAGAGGAGGAGGTGGACTGATTTTGAAGGGTTTTTTTATCACTACAGAAGAGCGTGATAGGTGGCACAACGGGAAGCAATCACGCATACCCAAATGAGAGCAACGAGCGAGAGTGAGGCGCAGGACGGTGAGGAGTAGCACACCTACATTCTGAGAACGAAGGAGACAAATGCCAAGGGAGAAGCAAGTTCACGCAGAAGAAAACAACGAAGAGCAAAAGATATGGAGCTGCCAAGATTAATTAATTTTCCAATTTAGCTGTCCACCGTGAGTATTATTAATGCAATATATATATGGCTCATTATTGGAGCATGAAACTGAAGATGGCTAGCTAACTTCTCGACACCGGTTCAATGGGGATATCGACGCCAAGTTACGGTTAAGCTAATTTCGTCATTCTAAAGTCATGATTTATTTTCAGATTGTTGTGTTGTTGGTATTGATTTTAATGATTTTGGAATTAATGATCTTGATAGATTATTTTGATCATTTTATCTCGAACCTATTGCTAAAATATTGATTGTAATCCGTAATTGTTACTTTTGATATTTGTGAGTGGCTTCTAACGATCGTTAATCGTTAAGAACAACATAACTTAGGTTAGATAACCCGAGCCATGAGGTTACCGCCTATATTGATCGCTTTCCAATTCATAATGCAACTGCCAAATTAAATCTAGAGATCGTATCCTAGGTTATTCGGTGGTTAGGTTTAATCAATGATCGTATCTTGATTAAATTCAATTTAAGGGAAACCGAGATTGGTAGAGTATTCTATAAGTCTCATATCAATAGTCCGAAAAGAATTGTAAAGGCTTTAGAATGAAGAAATATGCTTGACTGTGCTTTGGCCGAGATTGATCCTAGAACCGGACCTTACTTATACTCGACACATTTCTCATTTTTGATTATTTGTTTCAATTTGTTTTTGATAGTTTAATTTTTCTTTAATTTTCCAAAGTGTTCAAAAACCAAAAACCTCCCATATACTTTTCTTGCATCAATTATTTTCAGTACGAAAATTAACCGAACATTCCCTGTAGATTCGATCCCGACTTACCACAACTACAAATTTTAGTGTGCAGAGTCAGGTAAATTTTGGTAAAGGCACTAGACACGTATTTGTCAAATTTTGGCGCCGCTGTTCGGGAGTGTGGTAGTTTAATTTTGCATTTGATTTTAGTTGGTGTTTTGTGAATATATTTGTTTATACTCATACTTTTTTGTTACTTGTTAATTTTTTTTAATTGTTCATTAGTTTTGGTGCATGGTAGTGACCAGATCTTCTCGTAGAGAAATTGAGCAACTTGATCCGGAAATCGAGAGAAAATTACGAAGATTACGTAGAGAAGCAGGGTCAACTTTGGTGAACGAATTGGAAGCAGAATCCAAGAAAAATGGCAAATCCGAGAACTCGAGGAGTTGGTCGCACCGATTTAACTCATAGACCATTATGCATAACATTTCCAAATTTTGTTGAACATATTACCTTTGAGTTAAAGTCTGGATTAATTCATTTATTGCCTAACTTTCATGGCCTTGCAGGTGAGGATGCACATAAGCATCTTAAGGAACTTGATGTGGTGTGTTTGAACATGAAGCCTCATGGGGTGACAGACGAGCAAATCATGTTGAGGGCTTTCCCATTCTCGCTCAAGGATGCAGCAAAAGATTGGCTATTTGATTTACCTGCAGGAAGTGTGAACACTTGGTTGGAGATGAAGAGGTTGTTTTTGGAAAAATATTTTCCGGCTTCAAAGACAGCAAGTATTCGGAAGGAGATATGCGGTATCAAGCAACACAATGGGGAGTCTCTTTACGAATACTGGGAGCGATTTAAGAAGCTGTGTGCCAGTTGTCCACATCACAACATACTTGGAGCAACTTCTCATCCAATATTTTATGAAGGATTCGCCAATGGAGAGGAGTTTGGTTGATGCAATGCAGTGGTGGGGCACTTTTGAGAAGACCCCATTGAAGCCAGGATATTACTTCGAGCGGATGGCCGCTAACACTCAGCAATTCAGACTGTAATGATGTTGGCGAGTAAATGAGGTAAGTACGTCATCCATTGAGCATCGCTAGATGAACTAACATCTTTTGAGGCGATTGCAGCTGGACAGCACAAGTGAAAACGTGGGATATGTTCAAACACAAGTCATCCAACTGATGAGTGCCCACCTTGCAAGAAGGGAGTATGGAGCACGTGAATGTTACAGAGGGAACTTCCGAATCAATACAACCCGCATCTGCAGACGATAACCCAAAGTTGAGGGATCACCCAACTTAAGTTATGGAGGGAATCGACAGAAAATCATTTTAATCGGACCGCAAGGACCACCAGATTCCAACTAAGGCAACAAGGAGCACAAGGAGCTTCTTCTTCAAGTTCAAAAGGCTTTAGAAGAACTTGTTAACAAACTTGTTGCTTCCAACTTGCAATTGCAGTGATTTTCGTGAAATGAAAACAAGCCAACAGAAATGAAGGCAAACCAACAGAAATGAAGGCAAACCAAGAGAGTACGGATTACCAATTGGGTCAATTGGCGAAGGCTCAATCGCTAGAATCACAAGGAGGAGGAAAATTGTCGTCCCAACCCGAGGTGAATCGAGGAATGTCGCCATAACCCCGAGAAGCGGAAGGAGATTGAAGATTCAAAAAGACCCCCAACAAAGATTGCTACCGAGGAAGAGATCAAGAAGGAATTGGAGAAGGAAGAAAATTCTTCCTCAAGTACACAGGTAAATATCAAGGGTCCCAATATTGTTAAAACTAAACCTCCACCTTTTCCGAAAGCAGTTAGCGAGACCAAACAAGGAGGACAAGGATAAGGAGATATCGAGACTTTCCGAAGGTAGAAGTCAACATACCTTTGCTCGAAGCAATCAAGCAAGTGCCAAGGTATGCCAAATTTCAAAGAACTGTACACAAAAGCGGAAGTTGAGGGGTGATGAGAAAGTGATGATGGGTGAGAATGTGTCGGCAGTATTCAGAAAGAAGATGCCTCCAAAATGCTGGGATCCAGGTATGTTCACTATTCCTTGCAAAATTGGTAATACTGTGATCAGTAGAGCAATGTTGGATTTGGGTGCTTCTATTAATGTGATGCCTCATTCGATTTATGCTTCTTTAAATTTGGGCCCTCTGAAAAAAACGAGTGTAGTCATCCAATTGGCTGATCGCACTAATGCTTATCTGGATGGAGTGGTTGAGGATGTTTTGGTGCAGGTGAATGAGTTAGTGTTCCCTGCAGATTTTTATGTTGTGAATATGAATGATGACACCTCGTTCAATCCGATACCTATCTTGTTTGGCGACCATTCCTTAATCTGACTCAAACTAAGATAGATGTTCAGAAGGCACCTCACAATGGAATTTGATGGGAAGTAATTCATTTCAATATTTTTGATGCCATGAAACATCCTCCGATGATCATTGTGTTTTTCCGTTGATGTGATCGATCCTTTGGTGCATGAAATGTTTAAATTAAGTTTGTGGATCATCCGCAATAGCTTTAACCGAGGATATGGAAGTAGAAGCCAACACTGATGTTGAGATGGGAGACGAGCTTATGGAAATGACAGCTGCCTTGGACTCATTAGAGAGCTCTTCAAGAAGGTATGATTTGGCTTCTATTCAATTACCTAAAGCTTACCAGAAGTTGTTACCTTTTGATGTGCAGGCCCCAGAATTAGAATTGAAGCCACTCCCTACACATCTGAAGTATGCCTATTTGGGAGATAAACAGACTCTCCCAATTATCATTTCGGCATAATTGACTTCAATTCAAGAGGAGAGGCTAATTCGAATGCTGAGGGAGCACAAGAAGGCTATCGGGTGGACCATCGCAGATATCCAAGGGATAAGCCCTTCCATATGCATGCATCGCATTTTATTGGAGGATGATGCAAAATCTACAAGGCAAGCTCAACGTAGGCTGAATCCTCCAATGATGGAAGTTGTGAAGAAGGAGGTCCTGAAGCTTCTCGATGCTGGGGTAATCTACCCGATATCTGATAGTAAGTGGGTAAGTCCGGTTTAGGTGGTTCCAAAGAAATCTGGAATCACTGTTGTGAAAACGAGGAAGGTGAGTTGATTCCCACCCGAAGTGCAAACCGGGTATAGTATGTATTGATTATCGAAAGTTAAATCTGCTACTCGTAAAGATCACTTCCCTTCCTTTTATTGATCAAATGCTTGAGAGATTGGTGGTTATGAGTTTTATTGCTTTTTAGATGGCTTTTCAGATTATCTTGATTCGATCGCACGGAAGATCGGGAGAAGACCACGCTCACATGCCCATTCGTACATTTGCCTACTGTATGATGTCATTCGTTATGTAACGCACCTGCTACATTCCAAAGGTGTATGGTAAGTATTTTTCGAATATGTTGAGAAGATTATTGAGGTATTCATGGACGATTTTAGTGTGTATGGATCTTCTTTTGATGAATGCCTTGAGAATCTTGCCATTATTTTGGAACGATGCATAGAAACTAACCTCGTGTTGAACTGGGAAAAATGTCACTTTATGGTGGATCAAGGTATAGTTTTAGGCCATGTGATATCTGCTAAAGGTATTGAAGTTGATAAGTCTAAAGTTGATATCATTTCTTCTTTACCTTATCCCTCTACTGTGAGGGAAGTGCGCTCTTTTTGTGGCATGCGGGTTTTATCGGAGGTTCATTAAGGACTTTTCAAGATAGCCTCGCCATTATGCAAGCTTCTTCAACAAGATGTCCCTTCGAGTTTGACGAGAGGTGTAAAGACGCATTCAACAAACTTAAGGAGCTCTAACGTCCCCACTAAGGATTAGACCACCGATTGGAACCTCCGTTCAAATCATGTGTGATGCAGTGATTATGCCATGGGGCGATTTTAGGCAAAGAGTGGGAAGAGCTTGCATGCCATCTATTATGCTTCAAAAACTTTGAATCCAGCTCAATTACATTATTCCACTACTGAAAAAGAATTGTTATCTGTGGTTTTTGCTTTGGAAAAATTTCGATCGTATTTGCTTGGTGCTAAAATGATTGTTTATTCTGACCATGCAGCTTTACGATACTTGCTTACAAAGAAAGAAGCAAAACCGAGGCTGATCAGATGGATTCTCCTCCTACAAGAATTCGATTTAGAGATTAGAGATAAGAAGGGGGCAAAAAACGTGGTGGCGGATTATCTCAGTCGATTGATAAAGGAAGAAGATGATATCCCTCTAAGAGAAAGTTTTCCAGATGAGCAATTATTTTACGCGACGACACCACCAAGGTATGCGTACATTGTCAATTTTTAGTAACTAATGAATTACCTGTTGGTTTGTCTAAGGCTCAGAGGGATAAGCTACGAAGTGAAGCGAAGTACTATGTTTGGGATGAACCCTATCTTTGGAGGCATTGTGCAGATCAAGTCATCAGAAGGTGTGTACCAAAAAATGAGTTGTCATCAATTTTAGCCTTCTGCCATTCATACGCATGCGGAGGACATTTTGGAGTAAAACGAACAGCTCAAAAAGTTCTAGAGAGCGGTTTCTATTGGCCAACATTGTTCAAAGACGCATATATCTTCTGCAAATCATGTGATAGATGCCAACGGTCAGGTAACCTGTCCCGTAAAGATCAAATGCCACAAACCCCTTTGCTTTTCTGCGAAATTTTTGACGTTTGGGGCATTGATTTTATGGGACCTTTCCCTCCATCTTTTGGCTTTACTTATATATTGCTTGCGGTTGATTATGTTTCTAAATGGGTGGAAGCAAAATCCACTAGGATTAACGATGCCAAGGTTGTTGCAGATTTTGTTAAGGCTAACATTCTTTCCAAGTTCGGGATACCAAAGGCCATTGTTAGCGATAGAGGAACCCACTTCTGCAACAGGGTGATGGAAGCAATGTTCAAAAAATATCACATCACGCATAAGGTTTCTACTGCTTACCATCCCCAAACCAACGGGCAAGCTGAAGTCTCCAATCGATAAATCAAGTTAATTCTGGAGAAAACTGTGCAACCCAATAGGAAGGATTGGAGCATAAGACTGGAAGACGCATTGTGGGCCTACCGAACAGTTTACAAAACCCCAATTGGCATGTCACCGTACAGGCTAGTGTTTGGGAAGCCATGTCATCTTCCAGTGGAGTTACAACATAAAGCATTTTGGGCCATCAAAAGATGCAACATGCACTTGGATGATGCAGGAGTGCATAGGAAGCTGCAGCTTCAGGAGTTGGAAGAAATGAGGAACGAGTCCTATCAAAATGCAGTGATATATAAGGATAGGACGAAAGCTTTTCATGATAAGATGATTTCGAGGAAGACTTTCTCAGTGGGCCAGAAAGTGTTACTATATCATTCCAAACTCAAGCTCTTTCCTGGTAAGTTGCGTTCCCGTTGGGTAGGTCCATTTGTTATCACTCATGTCTTTCCTTTTGGTGCAGTGGAGAAATGGAGCCTCAAAACTGACAAGACATTTCGAGTGAATGGTCATCGTTTAAAGCCGTATTATGAGGGCTTCGAAAAGGAGGATTTGGAGGTGTTGATGCTAAAGGATGTGACGGGTGTCACTTAAAGTACACAATTGGAGGTCGAGCCAACGACATTAAACAAAGGCGCTGTTTGGAAGGCAACCCAAGGGGAGTTAATTTCTGTCTTTTACATTTTTGCTTATTGTTATTTTTTGTTAGCTACTCCATTTCTGACATTTGATTTTACATTGAGGACAATGCAAATTTTAAGTGTGGGGGTGGCGTACATTAGTTTTGATGCTTTTTTTTAGCTTAATCATAGCTTACGTGACTCCTTAGGCGGTTTTCAAAATTAAATGAATCAAATTCAAAAATTTTCTTGTTTTCTATTGCTTTTAAGATTATTTAGTCATAATTAGAGTGTGAATTGATTAGTAAAATCCATAGAAACTCTAGCATGTACTTTTGCTCTTGTGATTTATTAATGTGCATTATCTTTAGAAGAGTAGTGACTAATGGTGAACAAAGGGGTGAGAATTTGAGCCATATTAGACCGACACATCCATATCGCCTCATTGTCTTTTGATAATGTGTGACCTTCATGACATGTACGCCTTGATTTTGCATTGAATTTCTATTCGAGACCACATTTTATCACATGCATTGACATGAATATGATTAGGCATTCTTTGTTTTCATAAGCTACATCGCCAAATGACCTACCCTATTGACATGATTTTTCCTTGATAAACCCTTTGAGCTTTAACCTTTCTTTTGTATAAACCACATTTTATGCTTTTAAACTTAACCAAATGTCCTACCCAAGTCATAAAGCTAGTAGAACATTTGTGATTGTTGAGTTTGTGGATGTACAAAATGCTAAGTGTGGGGGTGTGCATATGTGAGGGTCAGTTATAATTTTGGGAAGTTATTTTGTGTCTTATTATTAAAATTCCCATGTTGATGTAGTTTATTTCAATTTTATAAAAAAAGAAAAGAAAAGAAAAGAAAAGAAAATGAAAATGAAAAAAGAAGAAGAAGAAGAAGAAGTTGTTTACAATAATTTTATCAAGGAAGAATTACATATGTGTTTAAAAGTTATTTATGATTCATGCATCTTCCTAGAGTTGTGATGATTGAGTTATTTGAGTATGTTGAGAATGAGGTTGAGGTTGACTTAGAAGGTTCACTCTTGGGATTCCATTGGTATAAATTGTATGAGTGATTCCTTCGGATTTAACATATGCTTTATGTAGTTTTAAAGTAGAGGTGAATGGGGTCATGAAATGTAATTGTTGCATTTGTCATATGTTTGCAGTACCCGCTTTTGATGAGTGTTGCGTTGTTTCACTAGCTTTGATGACTTTTATGCTACTTGACCTAAATATATCCCACCTCACCCTTGCCTACATTACAACCTTGAAAAGTCCTTTGATTCATGATTTTGCATGTGAACATTAGTGGTGGAGAAATGAAATGATATGCAAAGTTGTGGATTGTCATGATCATGAATGGTATTGAGTGTCCCCATGGATGTATTTTAGTTAAACACATTTCCCGAGTCTACCATTAGATTGCTCAGTTTTTGAAGATATTGAATTTTAATAAATTATGAGTAAAAGCTTTGAATGTTGAGTTTTTGCTTAGGGCATGAAAGTCGTTACCTTTACTTATGACTATTTATTCTTGAGAAATGTGGAGAATGAGTTGAATATTTGATTTGTGAGTTTGATTTTGAAGATTTGCCCGAGGACGGTCAAAGACCAAGTGTGGGGGTATTTGATAGGATTGAAATATCTTATATTTTCTTATGCATTTACATGTGATTTCAATCCTATTTTGTAAGATAAAATGTTCAATTTGTGTTCAATTTGTGTTGACTATTAGGTTGGATTTATTGATATATTTTTGAGACTAAAAAGACGATTTTTTAAAAGCACATTGGAACACATTTCTTGTTTCATGTTAAAGGAATGATTTTTTTTTAAAAAAAGGAAATTGGTAATGCGCTGCGTTTCACGCAGCGTTGCCGCGTTTGCAGCGTTACGCTGCGTGAACGTAGCACGCTGCATTTTCACGCAGCAATGCAATTAGCAGCCAAGACGCGCGTTAAACGAAGGCGTCTTAGTTGTTCTGTCGCTTCATAACGCACAACAAACAAGAGGAGGAGGTGGACTGATTTTTGAAGGGTTTTTTTCATTGCTACAGGAAGAGCGTGATAGTGGCGGCACAACGTGGGAAGCAATCACGCACAGTCCAGCGAGAGCAACGAGCAGAGAGTGAGGTGCAGGGGCGGAGGAGTAAGCACACCATGACTACAGAACGAAGGAGACAGTGCCAGCGTGGAGAAGCAAGTTCACGCAGAAGAAAACAACGAAGAGCAAAAGATATGGAGCTGCCAAGATTAATTAATTTTCCAATTTAGCTGTCCACCGTGAGTATTATTAATGCAATATATATATGACTCATTGTTGAGCATGAAACCGAAGATGGCTAGCTAACTTCCTAACCGGTTCAATGGAGATATCGACGCCAAGTTACGGTTAAGTTTAATTTCGTCATTCTAAAGTCATGATTTATTTTCGGATTCATTGTGTTGTTGGTATTGATTTTAATGATTTTGGAATTAATGATCTTGATAGATTATTTTGATCATTTTATCTCGAACCTATTGCTAAAATATTGATTGTAATCCGTAATTGTTACTTTTGATATTTGTGAGTGGCTTCTAACGATCGTTAATCGTTAAGAACAACATAACTTAGGTTAGATAACCCGAGCTTGTGAGGTTACTGCCTATATTGATCGTTTTTCAATTCATAATGCAACTGCCAAATTAAATCTAGAGATCGTATCCTAGGTTATTCGGTGGTTAGGTTTAATCAATGATCGTATTTTGATTAAATTCAATTTAAGGGAAAACCGAGATTGGTAGAGTATTCTATAAGTCTCATATCAATAGTCCGAAAAGAATTGTAAAGGCTTTAGAATGAAGAAATTGCTTGACTGTGCTTTGGCCGAGATTGATCCTAGAACCGGACCTTACTTATACTCGACACATTTCTCATTTTTTATTATTTGTTTCAATTTGTTTTTGATAGTTTAATTTTTCTTTAATTTTTCAAAGTGTTCAAAAACCAAAAACCCCCCATATACTTTTCTTGCATCAATTATTTTCAGTACGAAAATTAACCGAACATTCCCTGTGGATTCGATCCCGACTTACCACAACTACAAATTTTAGTATGCAGAGTCAGGTAAATTTTGCAGTGCACTCGACACGCGCTGTCACAACTCAAACCCAATATACTTCAAATCAAAGGCAGTAGCACACTCCTAGGATTCTATTTGCTTCCAAAACATAAAATAATCTAACTTTACTCTTTCTTTTGTCAAGTTTAACCACACAATTTTACATTCTTTGAAAACGTATACAAGGTACATTTAAACTTCTAAACCGTTATATTTACATGAAAACAAGTCAATACAAAGCTTCAGAGGGCATTTAGCCCGATTACATCCCAAAATAACCAAAGTAAAATTACAAAAAAACAAGCTAATGCTTTGATTTCTCAAAACATGACTTCAAAAGCAAAATGCATCGGAGTTGCCTCAATCCCGATGCGGTGACTCGGTTTCTCGCTCGACACCTGTGGAGGGGAAATGGAGGGTGAGCTCGACGACTTCGTGGGTAATAACTTAATAAACGAGAATATAAGCAAAAACCGTTATTCATTCTTTCATGTTCAAAGCAATATCACATTAATAAAAGCAATTTCACTTTACAACTCTTTTCACCGAATTTACCACTTCGAACAATTTACAAACTTAACATATCACAAAGATAACTTAGAAAATCACAAATTCACAAACAAAGTGGTTCGGTGGATCCAAACTAACGCATTACATAATTCACACAATTCGTAATTATTATCAGAATCGCCATTACAAATTCACTTCAGATAATTAGGCCAACCCGCAAATCTTTTCCAATTCACACATTCAAGTCTTTTTCACATAACAAAACATTATAAAAATAATTTCTAACATAATTTATAATCAAAGAACATCCCATACAAATGAAAACATAACAAAGAGTAATTTATACAAAAATTCATAGTCATTGAAAGCATTATTTTCATTTATTATAAAACTTAAATAAGCCTATTATCTCAAGTATTAAGAAATCACCCACCTTAAATTCCTTTAGCTTGTAGGATGGTCAATTTTCCTTGGCTCTTCCTCCAAATGCCTCACTTCACCTTCATTAAGCATAATTATCCCATAAGAACATAGGATATCAAAATTGGACAATTTTAAGGAAAGGAAAACTTGAATTAACACCTACCTAACCTTACCCATACCTAAACTAAGCTATTTAAACCCAAAATCCATCAAGAAACTTCAAAATTTTCGAAATTTTTCTTACCTATATGAAAGCCACAAAATTCTCTTCTTGCTTCCAATAGAGGATTTAACTTTCCTCCACCTTCTTCCTTCTCAAAGATCACTCTAATTCCCTTTACTAAAGCAAAATAAACCAAGCTCTTACTTCTCTTCTTTTTCTTCAACCGAAAGCTCCCTCTCTTTTTCTCTATAAGTTTCGAAAGTCTCTCTTCTTTGATAGTTTCGGTGGTTTTCTAGAAAATGTCTCAAGAACAAGCCTTTCTAACTTAAAAACCTATACTAAAACGACATAGCTTCACTTAAATCTCCATATACATGATATCTTTGTTTTTTCCTCCTCACTATACGGCAACCTCACTTGTTTCTCCATTTAATTCAATTCTTCTTCTTATTTAATGACATTTGAAATGGGCTAAAGGCCCATCTTATAAACCTTAAGCCTTAAGAACATTCATGATCTTCCTAAAAGCCCTTATACTATCTTAATCTTTTTTTAAAATCTAGTAACTTATTAAAACTCTAATTTAACTAAATCCTTTCAATTTATAGTCATTAATTGAGCACTAAAATCCCAAATAATTCTAACTAAAAGGAATTTATCAATCTAAACCTTAAAATAAATCAAATATGCTTAATGCAAATCGGGCCTAACATTTCTCCCCTCTTAAAAGAATTTCGTCCTCTAAATTGCATCTAAATCATCAAGAGATGGGGATACTTCTTCATAAGCGTCCAATGGCTCCTACATGGCCTCTTCCACCAATGATTTCTCCATAAGACCTTTACCAACTGCACGCCTTGTTCTCGAGAACCTTTTCTTTAGTATCCAAGATCGCATTGAAGCTCTTCATAACTCAAATCATCACTCAACTGAACTTCATCACTTGAATGACATGAGAGGATCTGATCGATATCTCCTCAAAGATAGAGACATGAAAACATCATAACTGGGATAATTCAGAGGCAATGCTAACTCAGAAGCCAATGCACCAATTCTCTCGTAATCTCATAAGGCCCCACATACCCTTGACTCACCTTACCCTTCTTACCAAATCTTAAAATCCCTTTCCAAGGGGAAGTCTTAAGAAACACCTTCTCGCCGACCTCATACTCCATCTCTTTCCTGTGAGCATCTTCATAACTCTTCATTATGTCCTGAGCTAACTTCAGCCTTATGTTTTATCAAGTTGACCTTATCAACGGTCATCTCAGATCAACTCGAACCTAAGAGTTTCGCCTCCCTCTGCATCCCAACACACTGAGTCCTACATCTCCTCCCATATAGAGCCTCATAAGGAGCCATCCAATGCTCGAATGATAATAATTATTATATGCAAATTGATCAAGGGCAAGTGCTCATCCCATGCTCCTCTAAAATCCATCACACATGCCCTGAGCATTCCCTTAAGAGTCTGAATGGTCCTCTCAGATTGACCATCGGTCTGAGGATGGAAAGCAGTGCTGAAACTCAACTTAGTGCCCATAGCCTCTTACAAACTGCCCCAAAATCTCAAAGTAAAGCGAGGATCCCTATCAGACACTATCGAATCCGGGATCCCATGCAATCTTACAACCTCGTCAATGTATTTCTTAGTTAGCACATGCAGAGGATATGTCTGTCTGATTGCCAAAAATGGGTTGATTTCGTCAATCTATCCACAATCACCCATATGGCATCATGCCTCCCATCGTCCCGGGCAACCCCATCGTAAAATCCATAAGGACTCTCCGCCATTTCCACTCAGAATGGATAATGGCCTCAATCGCTCAAGGTGCTTGATGCTCAAACCTTGACTTTCTTCGACACACCGCATATTTACTCACATACTCGGTCACATCCTTCTTCATACCTCTCCACCGTAAATGTTCCCCGAGATCCCTATACATCCCGGTACTACCCGGTGCATAACATAAAGTGCGCTAGTGCCTCATCCGTAATCTCATCTTTACCTCCTTGACATCAGGAATACAAAGCCTATTCCTGACTGTCAGGAGTCCATCATCACTCAGCACCATACCGGACTCCTTACCCCTCTACACCTCTTTCCGCAGCTTACTCAATTCGGGATCCTAAACCTGCAATTCTTTCACCTTTTCTCTAAGGATCGGTCTCACCCGAAATGTAGCAATCATGCAATCAGATTCCTTCTGTTTCAAACTGATCCTAAGCTTAGCCATCTCTTCCAATAGCAGTAGATAGACTGTCTGCACATATGCTATGGAAGACTTGCTGCTCAATGCATCTGCAACAACATTGGCCTTACCTGGATGATACTCAATCAATAGGTCATAATCCTTGAGCAGCTCAATCCATCTCCTCTGTCTCAAATTCAACTCCTTCTGACTCAACAAGTATTTGAGACTCTTGTGATCTGTAAAGATCCTGGTTTTCACTTCATACAGATAATGCCTCCAGATCTTCAAGGCAAAGATCACAGCTGCTAACTCCAGATCATAGGTCGGATAGTTCACCTCATAAGACTTAAGCTGCTGTGAGGCATATGCTATCACCTTATCTTCCTGCATCAGCACACATCCCAACCCCTTTCTGGAAGCATCACTATACAGTGATAACTCCTTCTCCTGTGGTAAAGCTTTAATCGAGCACTAGTCAATCGGCTTCAGCCTCAAAACTCATTGGCACTCATCACCTGCATAAACTTCGGTTCTTTCTCAACAATTTGGTCAAAGGAGCAAGAATCATGGAGAAACCTCCATAAATATCCCTGTAATAACCTCTAAACCCGTAAAGCTCCTCACCGTCACAAGAGTGAGACATATCACCACCATGACTTCAATCTTCTTAGGATCCACATGCACGCCCTTCTCAGAAACAATGTGACCAAGGAAGACTACTTCACGAAGCCAAAATTTACATTTAGAGAATTTGGCATACAACTCTCTGTCCCTCAATCTCTGCAATACAATTCTCAAGTACTCCTCATGTTCTCCCTCACTCCTGGAATATATCAGAATGTCATCAATGAACACGATAACAAACTGATCCAAAAACTCCTTAAAAACCCTGTTCATCAGATCCATAAAAGCAGCAGGAGCATTGATCAATCCAAAAGGCATAACCAGAAATTCATAATGGCCATACCATGTCCTGAAGGCTATCTTGCTCACATCAGACTCCTTAATCCTGAGTTAATGGTAGCCAGACCGGAGATCAATTTTAGAGAAGACCGTTGCCCCCTGAAACTGATTAAACAAATCATCTATCCGAGGCAGAGGATACTTGTTCTTCACTGTCACCTTATTTATCCTCCTGTAGTCAATGCACATCCTCCAGGTTCGATCTTTCTTCTTAACAAATAAGACCGGCGCTCTCCAAAGTGAAGTGCTCGGTCTAATAAACCCCTTCTCTAAAAGATCCTCCAATTGCTCCTTAAGCTCCTTCAACTCAGCTGGAGCCATCCTGTAAGGTGGAATAGAGATAGGAGTTGTCACGGGAGCCAAAACAATAGCAAACTCGATGTCCCTCTCCGGTGGCAAACCGGGCAACTCCTCAGGAAACACATCAAGAAATTCCCTCACAATGGGAATATCCTCCACCCTGCTCTCTTTCACACTGGTATCCATAACACACGCCAAGAAGGCTTCACAACCTTTTTCCATCAGTCTATCAGCTAACAAAGCTGAAACAAGTCTTGGCGGTGTCAACTTCCTATCTCCTCTGAAAACTACTTTCTGACCCTCTCCCAGATCAAATTCCACTTCCTTTCGACCACAATCCAGCTTCGCCTTATACTTCTCCATCACGTCCATTCTGACAATCACATTTAACCCCTTCAGATCTAGAGGTAGCAGATCCACTACCAAACTAGATCCATCGATCACAAGCTCACAATCTCGAAGATCAAACATAATAACATTCCTCCTAACGAGTACTAACAAGGTGAAATCATCTATGTAAGCGATTGCATACCGGGCAATATCATACTTGCAGAGACATAGGAATGTGGAACCGTAATCAAAGAGTACATATACATCATAATGAAAAATTCGAGCCATACCAAGAATAACCTCCGGTGCTTGTGCTGCACCTCCTCTCGAGTCATAGCAAACACCGAGCTCACTGCTTGCCCTCTCGGTCTCCACGGAGGATTGGGCTTCGCATCGACCTGTAACTACCTACCCAAAGATCAGTGCCGTCCCCACTCTCTGCTCTCCTTTGAGCACGAGGTTGAGATCCTTCCCCTCTAATCATCCGAGGCGGTCTTTAATTCTATGACCCTCTCTCCACACTTTCAAGGGCACCCACAACTGTGATATTCTCCCCGATGTGGGTGTCCACATTGCTCACATAGAGGAGTCTGGTTCTGCTTCTCTCGCTGCTTTTTCCTCCATTGAGTAAGCCATTCTTGACCCGATCTGATCTGTTTGAGGGCACTATCGCCACCCTAACTCGAAGTTCGAGCACTCTTGCCACCCCGTGGTCGACCGCACTGCCGCCTCTCTGAATGATCGCCTCTACTCTTTCTCTTCCAACTCACCTCCTGGCTGATGTTCTCCAGCTTCTCAGCCTGGAGTGCAACATCCACCAGTTGCTGATAATCACAGAAATTATGAAGTATTACCTTTCTTTGATGCCCAGGTGGATGCCTCCCTCAATATGAGCTGCATAACGAGATAACTGGGTGAATCGCAACTCATACTCGCTAACAGTCATCTCCCTCTGAGTCAAATTAAGAAATTCCCTGGCCTTGTCCTGCATGTAGACCCGGGAAAGATACTTCTTTCTGAATAGTTCTCCAAAATCCCTCCATGAAAGCATTGGTGGTACGGCTGACGACTGTGGACTGACTCCCACCGGTGAAGAGCATCGCCTACAATAAACCGACAAAGATACTCCGGCTTCTCCTCATCAGAACATTTCATACGAACGGGACTCTCTGTCCTCTTCAACCAAGATTACATGTAACATCCCATTCTTGTCGTGAGGGCATTATGGTAATATTAGGTCGATCGATAGGTTTCATTGCATTCATTGATTGAACATGTTACTGGCCTCTATTCATAGAGGAACAGGTTTATTGCATATGCATTTGTTCATAGGTACATGCATTCATGATTTTCCGGCATTTTAATTGTGAGTACGAATTGATTGGATTGTGGACTAACTGAACTGACTGGATTGTGATTAGTTGAGAAATTAAGAGTAAATAGACTTGAGTGACTGATTTAGAATAGTCTAAGAGTGATTGGCTATTGATAGTGGCCTATAGGAAATTTCGGGAAATTCAGGAGAAAATACCCGGACCGGAAATTTTGGAGTGACAGACCGATTGACTATATAGTACTGAAAGAATTGTCCAATGGCAATGGAAAAATTAGAGTTATACTGCTAGGAAATAAAAATGTTGAGCTATTGAAATTTAGAGACTGAAATTTGAACTGATTTGGAGACTTATGTCTATAAATAGCTTAGGTTTTGAGATTTGGGGATTTTACCCTAAGGCTTAAGCATTTCTTCTCTTCCTCCTCCCACGGTGTTCTTTGATTTCTTCCATCGGTGAGGATTCTTCGATCTTTTCTTATGGTTTTCTTTTCATTGTGCTAAGCTAACTTGTCATTGTGATTGATGAAGGTTGAGAAAGTTTGAGAGTGGTTTATCGTTGAGTTTGAAAGATTTTAGGGTTTACGGAGATTTGAGGGAATTGTGGATTGAGGCTGTGATTGGTAAGTATTTATGGCTTTAATGTTGTTATTCATGGTTGTTCTATGCATTTATGGCATTTATGGTTGATTGAGTAGTTAGGGTGTTAAATGTTGAGCTTAAAGAGCATTAATGGCGAAAATCGATCGGAGAAGACGATCGGGCCTTCGCCGTCATGAACGAGCGCCAGCAGAGAAGCGTGAGGGTTTCGTCAAGAATGCGAATAATGATTTATTAAATCATAGCAACTCGGTTGGACGTCGCGACGAGCGGTCTCCACATTGCGATGAACGAGCTTCCCACGTCGCAGCGAAGGGGCGTAGGTCGCGACGAGGGATAGAAATTCTGAATGGATGAGTGTTAGTTTAATGGGTATAATTTATGGTCTAGACCTTCGATTGAGGTGATTCTCGATTCTTTACGGACTAGGGATAGAGGCCTACTATTGAGGATGATTATGGAAGTTAGAATTTAATTTAAATGGTATTGATTCATAGAGAATAAGGTCAATTATAGTTCCTAGTGTGACCTAAGTATTGAATTGAGACAATTGGAATTTTAATTGGGATTTTCAATAGAGGTTTTTACCCAATGGATAAGTAATTGTTATAGGAAGTATGAATTGAGGAAATTGAACTGAATTTTTAGGAATGAATCAATTATTGTCGATCAATTGAGCGAAGAGTTAGAATTGGACATAAGAGTTCAAAATTGGGTTTTAGCGCCGAGAAAATCGTGAACATGCATTGTACATAATTTCATCGAGACATATGCATCACTGAATTGTTTAATTGAGCATCTAGTAATGGGACTGTATTTTACTGCTATAGAGGCGCGGTTGGATTGTCATTCCACGAACATTGCTGGAATTTTCAGGCAGTAGCTCGGAAGTTACAGGTGAGTAACCTAGTTGGTTTCTCAAATTCCTGATTGTCTAAATGCTCAATGTGATTTACTTGCCAATGTGAAATTGCATGATTACTGAAATGTACATGATCGAATGACATGCTTTCTTGTATTGGATTGGACTCTTGCATGACACTGAGAAATGCAATACTGGGCTCTTATAGCCATACGCTGAAGTACTGAACACTGCATTACATGCATAAATGCATGATCAGATAATGGACATGTGACCCAAGTTGCTATTATCACTGAAATGAGCCTCGAGCTCGAACACTGTACTAACCGGGCCTCGAGCCTGAGGGGAGAAATCCTTGACGCGTCCCCCAGTGAATACTGACTGAGCACTTAGGCACAATACTGAATAACTGGAAAAGAGTCTCATATGCATTGCAACTTCCTGATTAACTGATTTGTGACACTAACTGATTACGTGATGGCATGATTTACTGTAAATTACGATATGATACTGTAAATTGTTATATGCTATTGTAAATTGTTAATTGATACTGCAAACTGCTATAGGTTACTGTAAATTGTTATACACTAATTGTATCTTACTGTGTCGTGCTGTACGCAATCTGCGTAATGCATGATTTGAGTGAACCATCGATGATGGTTTCTCATTGAGTTCACAAACTCACCCAAAATTGCAACCTATTTTTCAGGATCGATAGAGTAGACTCCTAGCTCCGGAGATAGTCTTTTCCTACCGTGCGAGCGTGCTAGCAAGAGAAGCGATGGCACTCAAGTCGGTCAACTGGGTTGGACTTTTGTGGATGACTTAGGATAGATGTTTGTATCAGTTTCCTTTTTGGTTTTGTTTAGGGGACTGATAGACTTGTCTATTCTGATATTGGATGATTGTATCAAGATTATTTTTTGGATTTTAAAAGTTACTGATTACTGATATATTATGGTTTTAATTATTGCGATGCCATGTGGACTATTAGCGGAATTTTCTGGCAGTGCACCTTTATCGTAGGATACGTGTTGGGCGACCTTGAGGCGTCGATGTGTACCTACGGTGAGGGGCGCTTCATTAAGTGGTATCGAGTATGGTTTGGCATCTTTTGGGCATAGTGTATTTTAGGCTAGAATCACTGCAAGAATAACTGAACTGATCGGAATTTCTTATTTGTTTTAGGTCATCCGTCTTTGGAGATCGAGTTGAGCTACCGGTGACACAGAATCGGTAGGAGCTAGTAGGAGTCTCCGTGCCTCATTGGAGGAGTTGCCTCTTGAGTTCTGTGAGGCAGGAGCGGAGATGTGATCGGCTCGCGTGGCGAGGGACGGTTGACCATGGCAAAGACAGACTCTGCGGAGGTCGAGGATGGCTAGAGGACCGAGAGAGTCCTCGATCGGATGGATTGCGACCACGAGGAGAGATTTGATTATGTCGTCTCTTTATTCTGAGGTCACGCATATCGATGGTGGAAGAGCGTCCGGCAAGTACCACGTGGCCCGTATAATCGACATGGGATGATTTTCTTAGGGCTTTCAAGGACAATTACATGCCCAAGGTCTATCTGGAAATGAAGTTGCAGGAGTTCTTAGAGCTGCGACAGGGACAGTTGATCGTGGCCGATTATGAGGTGCTGTTCAACGAGCTGATGGTCTATGCTTCTACATTGGTTACTACTGAGGCTGACAGGTGTCGACGTTTTGAGGGCGAACTCAATCTGGAGATCCGTACCCTTTTGTCCAGGTCTAAAATGGGTAATTTCATTGAGCTGAGAGCTTCTTCTGTGAGGATAGAGCATTCTTGAGACAACAGATGATCGAGACCGGTGGGGACCGGGATTAAGAGATCTAGTGATAGTCGAGGCGGTCTTTGGGCAAGAGGGTGACAAGCGTCGAGTAGGCCCTTCAGATCTGCAGGAGGGCTAGACATCTTGGTCATGGGCGAGAGGTAGATTTATACTGATCGGTAGTGGTGGTGGCAGTGCTGTGGTTTCAGACGATCTGTTCAGGTTTGCGAGCATTGTGATAAGAGATCTGATGGAGAGTGTCGATGGTTGTCTGGAGCCTGTTTGAGGTGTGGCTCGATGGACCACCTGGTAAGGAATTGCCCAGAGACTTTGGGTGTAGCACCCCCTTACCATAGGATATGTACCGGGACGCCCGTAGGTCATTCCGATACACACCCTACGATAAGGGTGCGCTACGAACAAACACTAACACTCCACATGGCATCGAAAATCATAAAGCATTAATATGAAATCCACTAATTTTGAAACCATAAATTTCTCATTTCATAACCTCAAAGCGATAAATTACACAATTGTTATTTTCTATACATTAGTCAAAAGAGAGTCAAACAAAAGCTAACTAGGTCATCTCTCAAAAGTGCCGGTGACCAGGCAGTGTGCCATGACTTCTCTTGCCAACTCAATCTACACGGCGAGGAAAAAGTTCCTCTGGAGCTATAAGTCTACTCTGGTCTGAAAAATAATTTACAATTTTGGGTGAGTTTATGAACTTCGGTGAGGAACCATCATCGATGGTTCACCCAATTCATGCATATACGGTATATCATGAGATACATATAGTTATTTCACTAAACCACATTCGAAGTACCACATGATTATTATATCGTTCAAGAAACCAATTCAAGTGCATGAAATGCGTATGTGACTCTTTTCCAATTTATTACGTTGTTGTGGTGAGTGCCTAAAGCTGTCCCATTAAGAGGCGCATTAAGCGGTGGTAGAGGCTCTGAATCCTATGGGCTCCAGGCCCAATCACGTTGAGCTTAAAGCTCTTGTTGGTCGCTCTGGTCAACCGCCAATTCTCGATCATGCAATTATGCATGAATGCAAATGTCCAAATAACAAAATCTACACCATAACCGATTCCCATTTAACATATTCACATAAGTCAATCCCAAGTAATCACATGAAGATCAATTATAGCACTTGATATCTCATTCCAAATATTTGAGACACCCGTGGTCGAAATCAATCAAAATCAAACACACATATTCCCATCCATTATCTCTACATGGCATCAACGCGTAATTATTAAACACATCAAGATTGAGAAACCAACTAGGTTACTCACCTAATAACTTCCGAGCTAATGCCGGGAAGTCTCTGCCACGTCCGTGGATCTACGGTCCAACTGAGCCTCTATAGCAATTAAAATAGGTAAACATTACCAACTGTATAGTTAGAATAACCAAACAATGCACATGGAATAATTAAAACGTGTATAATGCATGTTCATGGCATTCCTGGTACTAATCCAAAATTTTCCCATCATAAAAATTCCATCTAAAAATTTGAAAGCTATAGCCACTGACGGCACCCAATTTGGACCTCAATTGGCCCGAAAATAATTAAACAAAGTGATCAGGACAATTACGGGGCCACGTCAATTTCCCGTCTAAAAATTTCCAATTTCTCACAAAAAGAAATTCAATATTCTATGAATCCGATGCCTCAAGAATCAGGTCAATCGGACGTCGGACGGAAAAGAAATTGACAAAAGAAGCAAGTAGGTCACTTAATGCCAAAAAAAACAATAATAACAAATTAAAATTCTACCTCTCTTCCTTCCCCTTTCTTTCCTATTGCCAAACTGAATTTCCAACAACCATAATTCTTAACACACAAATCGGAAAAATACAAACCATAGCTTGTTGGAAAGATCATGAAAAGCTCTATAATTCTTAAGAAGACCATAAAAATCAATTCCAACCCTAAGGGTGTCAAATATCCCATCAAAGCTACTGACCTACTTAAAATCTACCAACACAGGACAGTACTTTGCAAATTCAAGAACTCACTGATTCTTCAGATAAAAATTACCACATAAATATGCTCAATAAGTTCACAATGTCATCTAAAACTTTCATGAACAACCCAAAATCAAAATCCATTGCTAAACAAGTCAATTAATTCCCTCAATGTTGCTGTCTCTGATACCACCTAAATGTAACACCCCACTCCTGCAAGACCTGAACCCGACATCGACGATGATATCCAGGTCCGTGCCCCGCGAGGGTGGCGTGCTACATCACCCAGTAGAAAACTCAGTATAACTTTTTTTTTAAAAACACATACTCACACATATTATCGTGAATGCGGAAAACAATTTATATAAACAATTCAATGGCCTTGGGGCCCTGTTTACATTTACAATTTATTTCAGTCAATTGACTTTACAACTTATCCAACTTAGTAATACAAAAGTCCAAGAATAGAAATACTAAGACAGATGCGAACTGATCCCGACCACTTCTAATACTTATACCACATCACTAAGCATCCCTTTCTACCCCTAATTCAGCCACAAACTAATCACAACATTTACTTATATAAAGACACAACAATTGGCAGCACCTACACAAATGATCTTTCTAAGTTTTCCATTTCTCAAACCTTGCCAAACTCAATCCTAACCAAGCCAAAATTAATGGAGAACTATGGTCATTCATTCATCCCTAACCAAGTATACATTTAAACCCATTCAAACATACCCTTATCATCATGAAATAAATGCACAAATAATTCCCATACATGCCTCTAACTACCATAAGAATAAATACAACCATCAATACTCACCTTAAACAAGTTCAAACTTGAATTTCCTCAACTCTCCACAACTCTCCAACTTGTAACTTCTCACTCACCACTCACGACTATCACCCCTACACATGGCCATCATCATCATCTCAAGGAGTAAGCTTGGTCTATGGTGTGGAGAGAAGCAAGCAAGGAACCAAAGCAAACCTTCTTGTCTTGTATGGAATGAGAATAAGGAAATTCAAAGGAGGAGAAGCACACTAAGGAAAGAAGCAAGGTTTCGGACGATGCAAAGGGAGAATTAGCCTTTTCAAATAATTCATATGAGAAACAAAGACAAGGTCGTGGATGATAGATACAAAAGCCAAACATAGTAAATTCTAGAAGTCATTGGCTTTAGGTTGAATAAAATACAATTTATCCTAATCCAATTTAATTAAGTACTAATTCCAATTAATCTCTAATCATGGAATTAGAATATTATCCTAACATTATTTATTCAATAAACCCATGCCATTAGGCAACCCCTTTTCAAAGACCTGAAAAGGCTCACTCGATCGATCGATTGAATTTTTCATCAGGGCAAGAACATCAAAAATTCGAGAAAAATTCCATAAATTCCTAAAATGGGAAACAATTTATGACGACTCAAATAATTTTCCAAATACTATTATCCCATAAATTTCACAAAGGTCTCAATTTGAAACTAAATAGGAAAATGTCATGAATCATGTTACCATGTGCATATGCAAAACAATCATCGATCATAGAGGCTAAATCTTTGTATCATGCATGCCGAGTTCTAATTCAATACTCCTAACCCGTCTAATTTACTAAAATATCCTTCCCATCGGTGATGGGATGTTACGATCGGGAGCCCAGTCTCTATGATTTGGAAGATCGAAAGCAATACCACGACATGCAGAGTAGTGGAGGTGGATCGGGATGGAGAGGCCGAGGTCGAGGCCGAGGTCGAAGCAGAGAGGGTCTGCAGTGAGGTCGGGGAGACCGAGCAGCGGATAGCGATCCTGGCTAGGTCTATTCCATGACTCGGCGGGAGGCCCAGATTTCCGGATGTTGTTGTGGGTATGCTTCGATTTCGATTTTGAAGCATATGCATTGTTGGATCTGGATCCACTCATTCTTTCATTGCACCGCATTTAGCATGTAGACGCATGGGGATAGGAGAGGTTACAGAATGGGTTAGAGGTGAGTACACCTCAGGTAGTCTGATTGTATTGGGAGAGGTCTCGTATAGGGTGTCGGTTGGATCGACCGAAAGCGATTCCGATCTTGTCGATCATTTTGCCTCGAGGAGATTAGCGTGATTTTGGGGATGGACTTGTTGGCTGCACATAGGGCTATTATGGACTGTTATACCAAGGAGGTTGTATTGGAGTCTCTGGTCACCCTGAGTTATTTTTCGAGGAGTTAGTCAGGCAGTGCCAGTGAGGATGATATCCTTCTTGAGCACCCTGAGATTGATGCAGGGAGGTTGTGAGGCCTATCGGCTCATGTAGTGGATTCAGTTTGGCGGTGATTGAGGATGTTCCGTGGTCGGGAATTTCAGATGTGTTTCTCGAGGAGTTCTGGGATTGCCGCTAGGCGGGAGCGAGTTTGAGATTGATCTCGTTCAGATCGCCTCTATATCGATACCTCCATATAGGATGGCACGGTGGAACCGATAGAGCTTAAGGCTCGATTGGCAGGAGCTATTGGATAAGGGTTCATTAGACCAAGTGTTTCACCACGGGAGCTCAGATCGCTTGTGAAGAAGAAGGATGGGACGCTGAGACTGTGTATTGATTATAGGCAGTTGAATCGGGTGACAGTGAAGAATAAGTATCCACTGCCTAGGATTGACGATTTATTTGATTAGTTGCAGGAAGCTCAGGTGTTCACTAAATTGGATCTGAGATCAGGTTATTACTAGTTGAGGATTGCAGAGGCCGACGTGCCTAAGAGTGCTTTCAGGAGCAGGTACGGGCATTTCGAGTTCCTAGTGATGCCGTTTGGGTTAACTAATGCCCCGACTGCCTTCATGGCTTTGATGAATAGAGTTTTTTAGCCATATCTGGATTGGTTTGTGATTGTATTTATTGATGACATACTGGTTTATTCGAGGAGTAGACAGGAGCACGCTGAGCATCTGAGGATTGTCCTTCAGGTTATGAGAGAGAGACAGCTGTTCGTCAAATTCACTAAGTGCAAATTTTGGCTTGATGAGATTGGATTTCTAGGGCACGTGGTGTCCGGTGAGGGTATCCAGGTGGATCCTCACAAGATAGAGGTAGTTATGAGTTGGGGGATTCTGAGGAGTGTGCTAGAGTTACAGAGTTTCCTACGATTGGCCGGATATTACTGGAGGTTCGTCGAGGGGTTTTCGTTGATCTCCGCCCCTTTAACAAAACTATTGAGGAAGAATGTTCCGTTCAGATGGTCTGAAGAGTGCCAGAAGAGCTTTGAGAAGCTGAAACATCGGTTGACGACTGCACCGGTGTTAGGCATTCCTTCTGGTACTGGAGGCTTTGTAATGTACAGTGATGCCTCGCATCAGGGATTGGGATGTGTATTGATGCAGCATGGGAGAGTTATAGCGTATGCCTCGAGACAGTTGAGGTCTCACGAGGTGAATTATCCAGTGCATGACTTGGAGTTGGCTGCGGTTGTGTTTGTTACGAAGATGGAGACATTATCGTATGGGAGGCGTTCCGGATCTTCACCGATCATAAGAGTCTCGGATATCTGTTGAGTCGAGAGAGCTCAATCGAGGAGCGAGAGGAGATGGATAGATTCTTGAAGGACTATGATCGCGATTGAGTATCATCGGGGAAGGCCAAAGTGGTGGCGATGTAATCGAGTAGAGATCGCATGAGAGTGCGGCTTCGGGTTCGAGTTCGAGGTTACTGGTGCGATTCGGTTGAGAGCTCTTAATGTGCAGATGGATTTGGGTCGGGATGGAGCTCTAATTGCTACTCGAGGTGAGGCCGATGTTGCATGATAGGATCTGAGAGTTCGAGGATCAAGATCCGGTGTTAGTGAGACCGATTGAGAGAGTCCGGGCGGTGCGATTGGAGTTTGAATTGAGAGATGGGACTTTATGGATGGGACAGAGGCGGTGTGTGCGGATGTTGATGATTTGAGGCGGAGATCTAGAGGAGGCACATGTAGCTGCCTATGCTATGCATCTGAATGCGACCAAGATGTATAATTCATCGAGACAACATTTCTAGTGGCCTGGTATGAAGAGGCAAGTGGCAGAGTATGTTTCGTGTGTCGATTTGTCGGCAGGTTAAGGCAGAGCATCAAGCTCCAGTGGGGAAGTTGCATTCGTTGCCCATTCCGGAGTGGAAATAGGAGCGGATTACCATGGATTTTGTGATGGGGTTGCCTAGGACACCGAGGCATCATGATGCTATCTGGGTCATAGTAGACCGATTGACTAAATCGGCTCACTTCTTGCCAGTAAGGGAGAGCAATACTCTCGATCAGTTGGCCCAAAAGTATGTAGCAGAGATTGTACGGTTGCATGGGGTTCCGTTGTCGATAGTCTCGACGAGGATCTCGAGTTCACCGAGGTTACGAAAGAGCCTCTGTTCTATGGGTACTCGATTGAACTTCAAGAACTGCATTTTATCCTTAGACAGATGGGCGAGTGAGAGGACGATTAAGACTGTCGAGGATATGCTTCGAGCTTGTATATTGGAGTTCAGAGGATCATGAGATCAGTATTTGGCATTGATCGAGTTTGCATATAATAACTTGATGTCAGAGTAGTATTGGGATGGCACCGTACGAGGCCTTGTATGGGAGGCCGTGTCGATCGCCACTATATTGGAATGAAGAGGGTATGAGATCGATTGAGGTCCGAGTGATTCGGGATACTGATGAATAAGATGCAGTTGATCCGGAGTCGCATCAAGGACTCAGGACGAACATGAAGAAACTATGTGGATCGGCATCAGCGAGAGATGGATGCTGATGTAGGTGAGTGTGTTTCTCGAGTGTCACCTTAGAAAGAATCTTGAGGTTTGGCCGTGAGGCAAGTTGAGCCCTCGTTATATTGGTCCATATGAGATCCTTGAGAGGATAGGACCGTTGGTGTAGTGCCCCTTACCATAGGGTATCCACGGAGCGCCGTAGGTCATTCCGATACATATCCTACGACAAGAGACCACTACTGACAACAACCACTACACTCCTCGTGGCATCACAATCACAAGACGATAATAAGAAGCGGCTACTTTTAAAACCAAATTAGATTCCATTTCATTCATTCAAAACTTAGTAATTCACAACTGTCGATTACTTTTTAATTTACACATGTTTCACATCTTTATGCGTTAAGTAACATCTTGTCTTGTATAATAACCGAATCTAACTATCGGTCTCGAAAGGAAGCCCGGTGACCGACCTTTGAGCCATTGCTTCTCTCGCCAATTCGATTATCTGGCTCTACTGATCTGAGGAGCTATCTGTCTATGCTAGGCACTGAAAAATAAGTTGCAATTTTGGGTGAGTTTGCGAACTCAATGAAAACCATCATCATACATGCTAGGCACGAAAAATAAGTTGCAATTTTGGGTGAGTTTGCGAACTCAATGAGAAACCATCATCGATGGTTCTCCCAATTCATGCATCATATAAGCATGAAGCAGTATACACGATAATTATACAAAATACAACATTAATCTGATCCGAGAATAATTACGATCCACGATCGGTAAATATACCCAGTTAAAGCAGATATAGAATCCAGTATGCAATGCACATGTTCCACAACAGTAACCATGGTATTTCACAGTCCAATATTCAATCCAATTAAACAGTTACCTCATGTAAATTCACGATCAATAATACCACATAATCCCCGTAGAACAATCAATCACGATTATAATTCATATAATCCCGTAGAACAATGATCCTGATTATAATTCATGTAATCCCGTAGAACAATCAATGCTGCGATAAACACGTAGATTGGAATAACCAACTTCTAACTCCTACACCAAGGTACCAACCACCTTTCCTTCTCATGTATTCTCAAGACTTATCTTCTAGCTTTGAGGGAATCAAAGAGAGGAGCTTGAAGTATGGAGAAAGATGAGAAGAGAGCAAAATTTTCGATGGTTTATATCAAGAGAGTTTGAGTTTGTGTATGTTTGGATAAACCCTTACCAAAAGCCTTTAAAACAATCCATTCCTTTCCTTTAAAACATACACTTAGAAAGAATGAAGAGAGGCATTAAATGATGCCTTTTAAATAGCAACAGTGATTGGTCCACAATTCAAATGAAAGTCAAGATATATTTATTTAATCCAGATCAAAATTTTACTCAATTAATTCAAATGACCTACTTTCAGTCCCAAAATAATATACTCAATATTACGGTGCCATTGGGTAGCGATTTTTGCTCTAGAAAATCGACCAATTCGCGATTGGCGATTTTACAATCGAGAATTGTTTAGGAAAATTCAGAAAATTCCTAAAATCCTAAAATGTAAAAGCGATTTATAGCACAGTCAAAATAATTTTCCAAACTCAATTACCCCATTAATTTCACACAAGAGTTCAATTTCAACCTAGTAGGAAAATGACATGAATGCATGTATACTACGTGCATCTTAACCAATCGATAATTATAGAGGCTATATGCTTGTATCGCATGCGAGATATAATTACATATCGAACCCAACCTAATTACAAAATACCCTTCCTATAGGAGAGGGATGTTCTGATTAGCTTCTGATTGGCATTCTTGAGTGAAATGTCCCGGATGCATGGCGTGTTTCATGTTAGTATGCTCCGGCGATGCCGTTCAACTTTGGCGATGTGATTCCACCGGGATATTGAGATGAACAATGATCCGAGTTATGTTGAGGAGTGATGCAGATTATAAGATCACGGGTCAACAACCGAGGAGCAGGTGATTCCATTGGTGAAAGTCCTTTGAAAGAACCACTCTTACGAGGAAGCTACATGGGAGATTGAGAAGCATATGAGGAGTCGGTATCCTCATTTATTCGATTGGACAGGTATTAAATTTCGAGGATGAAAATTTTTTAGGAGGGGTGAATTGTAACATCCGTTCTTTGTCGCAAGGGCATTATGGTAATATTAGATTGATGATAGGTTTCATTGCATTCTTGATTGAACATATTCTTGGCCTTTATTCATAGAGGACAGGTTTATTGCATATGCATTTGTTCATAGGTACATGCATTCATGATTTTCCGGCATTTTAATTGTGAGTACGAATTGATTGGATTGTGGACTGACTGAACTGACTGGATTGTGATTGGTTGAGAAATTAAGAGTAAATAGACTTGAGTGACTGATTTAGAATAGTATAAGAGTGATTAGCTATTGATAGTGGCTTATAAGAAATTTCGAAAAATTCGGGAGAAAATGCCCGGACCGAAAATTTTGGAGTGACAAACTGATTGATTGTATAGTACTGAAAGAATTGTCCAATGGCAATGGAAAAATTAGAGTTATACTGTTAGGAAATAAAAATGTTGAGCCATTGAAATTTAGAGACTGAAATTTGAACTGATTTGGAGACTTATGTCTATAAATAGCTTAGGTTTTGAGATTTGGGGATTTTACCCTAAGGCTTAAGCATTTCTTCTCTTCCTCCTCCCACAGTGTTCTTCGATTTCTTCCATCGGTGAGGATTCTTCGATCTTTTCTTCTGGTTTTCTTTTCATTGTGCTAAGCTAACTTGACATTGTGATTGATGAAGGTTGAGAAGGTTTGAGAGTGGTTTATCGTTGAGTTTGAAAGATTTTAGGGTTTACGAAGATTTGAGGGAATTGTGGATTGAGGCTGTGATTGGTAAGTATTTATGGCTTTAATGTTGTTATTCATGGTTGTTCCATGCATTTATGGCATTTATGGTTGATTGAGTAGTTAGGGTGTTAAATGTTGAGCTTAAAGAGCATTAATGAAGAAATCGATCGGAGAAGACGATCGGACGTCGTCAGACGTCAGCGATGACAGCCGCAGAGAGCGTGAGGGCTTCGTCATGACGAATAATGATTTATTAAATCGCTAACGAGCTCGGTTGGACGTCATGACGGCGTGGATTTATTCGTCATGACGAGTGGTCTCCACATTTGACGAGCAGCTTCCCCGTCATGCGAAGGGCCGAGGTCGTGACGAGGATAAAATTCTGAATGGATGAATGTTAGTTTAATGGGTATAATTTATGGTCAGACCTCGATTGAGGTGATTCTCGATTCATTACGGACTAGGGATAGAGGCCTACTATTGAGGATGATTATGGAAGTTTGAATTTAATTTAAATGGTATTGATTCATAGAGAATAAGGTCAATTATAGTTCCTAGTGTGACCTAAGTATTGAATTGAGACAATTGGAATTTTAATTGAGATTTTCAATAGAGGTTTTTACCCAACGGATAGGAAATTGTTATAGGAAGTATGAATTGAGGAAATTGAACTGAATTTTTAGGAATGGATCAATTATTGTCGATCAATCGAGCGAAGAGTTAGAATTGGACATAAGAGTTCAAAATTGGGTTTTAGCGCCGAGAAAATCGTGAACATGTATTGTACATAATTTCATCGAGACATATGCATCACTGAATTGTTTAATTGAGCATCTAGTAATGGAACTGTATGGAAAAGAGTCTCATATGCATTGCAACTTCCTGATTAACTGATTTGTGACACTAACTGATTACGTGATGGCATGATTTACTGTAAATTACGATATGATACTGTAAATTGTTATATCTATTGTAAATTGTTAATTGATATCTTAAACCGCTATAGGTTCTTGTAAATTGTTATACACTAATTGTTTCTTCTTGTGTCGTCTTTATGCGCTTAATCTGCGTAATGCATGATTTGATTGAACCATCGATGATGGTTTCTCATTTGAGATTCGCAAACTCACCCAAAATTGCAACCTATTTTTAGGATCGATAGAGTATACTCTAGCTCAGGAGATAGTCTTTTTAAAGCGTCTGACGTCTTTGGCAAGAGAAGTGATGGCTTTCGAATTCGGTCATTTGGGTTGGACTTTTGTGGATGACTTAGGATAGATGTATGTATCGGTTTCCTTTTGGTTTTGTTTAGGGACCGATAGACTTGTCTATTCGATATTGGATGGTATATCAAGATTATTTTTTGGATTTTAAAAGTTACTGATTACTGATATATTATGGTTTTAATTATTGCGATGCCATGCGAACTATTAGCGGAATTTTCTAGTAGTGCACCTTTATCGTAGGATACGTTTCGGAGCGACCTTTGGGCGTCCCGATGTGTACCCTACGGTGAGGGGGCGCTACATTCTGCTTCTTCAGGATTGGTGGTACCATGAAAGTCCACCGCTCCGAACTTCCTCAATTTATCAAATTGTCCTCCCCTAACATCAGAAACTGGCGCAGGAGCCTGAGATCCCTGGCCTAAGGCATGGGTGAAAGCCTAGGCCAGCCTAGGCCAGAGCCTGTAAAAACTGGGCATACATAGCAGGCATAGTATGAGGAGGAGGAGGAGGCTCCTCAGGTTGCACACTAGGTGCCTCAGGGTCAGGAGCAGAATGTGTCCCTACAGCTTGTGGGACGTGAGACCCATCTGTGCTCCCCTGGCGAGAGCTTGAGCGAGACCGAGTCCCTCGGGTTCTACCTCGACGTGGCATATTACTCCTTCAGAATAAAATCAGTGAAAAACTTTAGTTCATGCAAAACAATTTTTCAAAGTATCTTGGACGCTTTAATTCATGCAAAATCATGCAAAATCAACATTTAAAATCATTTAAAACAATTTAAAATAATACAATTTATGCACACAATGTACATAAGTCAATTTCAAAAGGTCCATAAAAACCCTAAATTTCTCTTTCTACACGAACCTAAACCGAAAGCTCTGATACCATAAGTGTTGGAACCCCTCCCCGGTGAGTCGCATGCCCAACGTCCTACATGACATTTGGACGAGCATCTCACGAGGAGAATTTCTCCTGACAGAAACCTCAAATCGAACTTAATTTAACGTCATCAAGAACAAAACTTAATAAATTCACCTAATTATCCCCCAATAAAATTGATTCTGCTTAGGGCCCATCACTAAATCTGAATCCTAAACTAAAATGAAATTCCATATCTCTAGGTCAATTTGAATCAGAAATCGCCTCAATCGGATATCTATAGCTCACCAAAATCTCCCGAAAACGGAAATACATTCAAAGCAAATCACGTAATTGACTCTCTTCAATACCATCCGTAAAGTCCGACCAAAACCCGACACTCTCATTTTACTAAAAGGTGTATGAAATTTTTTTAAAAACCCAATGCTTCGAAAATCGTGAAAATCAGAGGTCAAACGGAGGAAAGACAAAGAAAATAAGAAAAAGGGTTTTATTTATCATATTTTTAAAAATCAAAATTAATATTTTCAAAAAAAAAATTGCAAGCAGTGTCGCACTTTCTGCTGAGTCGACACCTCCTCAAGACTCAAGAGTGCGTTCCTCTCACTCTCACCGAGTGCGAGGAACAATATATATATATTTTTTCAAAATCTGAAATAACCTTTTAACTTTGAACAGGTCTAACTTTTCACCCCGAAATTGAAATTTCGTAAATTTAGTATTGATAGAAAGATCAAAGGAAGCTCTACAACTTCCTAGAAGGATTTAAAAACTAATTTATCCATTAAGAGGGTCATAAATTGCTTCAAAGTTGCTCTTTATTAAAATGTCAATTTCCCTACACAATACCAAGAATTTGAGAATTCATATCTTTTAGCACATAAATCTATAAATGACACATTTTAACTCATTGGAAAGATAAGAAGATGACCTACAAGTTTCATGAAGGAAGCAAAAATCAATTCAATCATTTAAAGGGGTAAAAACACTCTCAAAGTTTCAGCCCAAGTGAAAATCAATGGAACAGTAATTTCGCTCAATGAACAGTAACTATCAACATTCCCAACCTCATATCTTTTTATTCCTAACTCCAATAATTGCAAACTATACCTCATTTTAAAGCTAGAAAGACAATCTACGTTTTCTATGAAGAAAGAAAAACTTGAAACTGTCTCTAAGAGGGTGAAAAACCCATTCAAAGGGACAGCAAAATTGTAACTTCCTTCAACAGAAGCTGAAACCTTTCACCTCTCATAACTTTTTCATTGTAAGTCCGAATGTGACAAACTTTATGTCATTGGAAAGCTCTAATCATGCACTACAATATTCAAGAAGGCATCTCACAGAAAATATCACTCTAAAATACTCTAAAATCCAAACAAGTTGCAGTCCAATTTGGGAAAAATTGAACAACACTACCCCTAAAAATGCCCTAGCCAAAATCTTCAATCCAACTCATCAACCTGCATAAAAACTCATTTTTCTAACTTTCATAACACAACTCAAACCCAATATACTTCAAATCAAAGGCAGTAGCACACTCCTAGGATTCTATTTGCTTCCAAAACATAAAATAATCCAACTTTACTCTTTCTTTTGTCAAGTTTAACCACACAATTTTACATTCTTTGAAAACGTATACAAGGTACATTTAAACTTCGAAACCATTATATTTACATGAAAACAAGTCAATACAAAGCTTCAGAGGGCATTTAGCCCAATTACATCCCAAAATAACCAAAGTAAAATTACAAAAAACAAGCTAATGCTTTGATTTCTCAAAACATGACTTCAAAAGAAAAATGCATCGGAGTTGCCTCAATCCCGATGCGGTGACTCGGTTTCTCGCTCGACACCTGTGGAGGGGAAATGGGGGGTGAGCTCAACGGCTCCGTGGGTAATAACTTAATAAACGAGAATATAAGCAAAAACCGTCATTCATTCTTTCATGTTCAAAGCAATATCACATTAATAAAAGCAATTTCACTTTACAACTCTTTTCACCGAATTTACCACTTCGAACAATTTACAAACTTAACATATCACAAAGATAACTTAGTAAATCACAAATTCATAAACAAAGTGGTTTGGGTGGATCCGAAACGGAACGTACTACACATTTTCGCGAAGCAGTTATGTGTAGTCGTGACTGATGGAAGTCCTTGAAAGGAATTCCAGTGCCACTTGTGGGCAGGTGGGAGAAGCCTATGGTTAGACAGGTGCACCTGACTCTGACTGGATCACCACAAACCCAAATAAAGCACATAATTCACACAATTCAGAATTATTAGCCGTAACTGGCCATTAGAAATTCACTTTCGTATAATTAGGCCAACCTGGCAAATCTTTTCCGAATTCACACATTCAAGTCTTTTTCACATAACAAAACATTATACAAATAATTTCTAACATAATTTACAATCAAAGAACATCCCATACAAATGAAAAACATAACAAAGAGTAATTTATACAAAAATTCATAGTCATTGGAAAGCATTATTTTTCATTTGTTATAAAACTTAAATAAGCCTATTATCTCAAGTATTAAGAAATCACCCACCTTAAATTCCTTTAGCTTGTAGGATGGTCAATTTGCCTTGGCTCTTCCTCCAAATGCCTCACTTCTCCTTCATTAATCATAATTATCCCATAAGAACATAAGATATCAAAATTGGACAATTTTAAGGAAAGAAAAACTTGAATTAACACCTACCTAACCTTACCCATACCTAAACTAAGCTATTTAAACCCAAAATCCATCAAGAAACTTCAAAATTTTCGAAATTTTGCTTACCTATATGAAACCCACAAAATTCTCTTCTTGCTTCCAATAGAGGATTTAACTTTCCTCCACCTTCTTCCTTCTCAAAGATCACTCTAATTCCCTTTACTAAAGCAAAATAAACCAAGCTCTTACTTCTCTTCTTCTTCTTCTTCTTCTTCTTCTTCTTCTTCTTCTTCTTCTTCAACCGAAAGCTCCCTCTCTTTTTCTCTATAAGTTTTGAAAGTCTCTCTTCTTTGATAGTTTCGGTGGTTTTCTAGAAAATGTCTCAAGAACAAGCCTTTCTAACTTAAAAACCTATACTAAAACGACATAGCTTCACTTAAGTCTCCATATACATGATATCTTTGTTTTCTCCTCCTCACCATACGACAACCTCACTTGTTTCTCCATTTAATTCAATTCTTCTTCTTATTTAATGACATTTGAAATGGGCTAAAGGCCCATCTTATAAACCTTAAGCCTTAAGAACATTCATGATCTTCCTAAAAGCCCTTATACCATCTTAATCTTTTTTTAAAATATAGTAACTTATTAAAACTCTAATTTAACTAAATCCTTTCAATTTATAGTCATTAACTGAGCACTAAAATCCCAAATAATTCTAACTAAAAGGAATTTATCAATCTAAACCTCAAAATAAATCAAATATGCTTAATGTAAATCGGGGCCCAACAGTAATATTCTTCATGGCCAATTATAATTACTCCTTATAATTTACCTCTTTGGATGTGTATGAAAGAGGCATATATGTTCTTGATAGTGATCGTGCCAGAGCCAACAAATCCAAAGCAAATAATGGATGTTTTGTTTGGCTCAATGGTAAGAGGCGTGCTTGTAAAAGCAACAAAACCTTGAGGTTGGGTGTTCGATTCCCCACTAAAGAGGACAATCTTGATTTGTGTTGGATGGCGGTATAACCCATGAACACACATTGGGTGGGAAATGATAGCCCAGGTGTGGGGTCCAACATTGTCCCTTCCCATTAGACTTAAGAAAGAGTTAGAAGAATTAGAAGGAAAGGAAAAGAAGAGGAAAGGAGAAGAAAAGAAGGAGAAGCCATAGGTGGAGGAAGAAGAGAAGAGAAATAGGGATTTTTGACCTTAGAGATTTTCGACAGATTCGGGCCATTTCTGGGTAAGTTTCGCTTTGTTTAATCTTGTTTCTGTTGGATTAAACCTAAAGATAGGTTGAATGTGTGAGAATCGGTGGTTTAGGGATTTTAGGGTTTAGGTGGTTAGAATCTTTAGGTTGTTGATTTTGTGCATGTTTTTAAGTTGTTGATGGGTTAGAAATGTAGTATAAGACTTGAATCAAGGCTTGGATGTGTTGCATGTGATTAAGGGAAGGATTGAAGTTGGAAAGTGTTGGAAATTCAGGTTCAGAATCGTTCTCCAGGCCCACACGTCGCGACGTGCGTATGAACACGCCGCGACGTGCGAGTTCGCCGCGACGTGCGAAGGGTAGCACGCTGCGACGTGCGAGGAAAGGGAGCAACGTCGCGACATGAAAATTTATATTCACCGCGACGTGCTAAAGGGTGTTCACTAAATAAACGTGCGCCGCGGCGAGCACAGCCCGTTCGCCGCGGCGAACCCCTGTTTTCTAGCAAAGATATATTTTGGTGTTTTTGGGCATATCTTTTGGTGTAGATGTCCAATTGAGGTGATTTTGGATTCGTTGTAAACTAGAGATGAAGGACTACGAGTTTTATGAAGAAGGAAAGTTTGGAATTTGCCTCTTAGGGTTCGGAAGTTTAGATGGAAGTCGAATGTAGACTTTTAGTGTTAGTAATTGCGATTTTCACGCTTATTGAATATTTTCTTTTGGATATTGATTGAATGGGAACTTGGTTGAAACCAATCCGATCTTACCCAATCGTAAGAGGAAGGACAACAGTGAGTCGGATACTCAATCGATATTAGGTGGGTAATGTACTTATAGTTGTTGTGTGATTAGGCAAATTCTTGCCTATGTGTGGATATATGTTATATGCTATGTATGTTTGCACATGATATTAGTATGAGAATTGATTTTGATTCTGAGTATGTTATGCCTCGACTTCGGTCATGGCATTTTGAATAAATGAGAAGTATGAAAGCATACCATTGATAAAATGATTTTGAGCATAATTATGTGCTTTTGTTTGGGAGAGAGTGGAACCATTTTATTCGTCACGTGCACGTCGACAAGAGTCTTCTCCCGGCTGCCCGCTTGTGGCTTATGAGCTCCGAATGGACTCATTTTGCTCAGGGTGTAAACTTCAATTTCTCCCTTTTGTTTCCATGGAACCCTCGAGCCGTAAGATGTGCATTGCATATTGAATCTGTTCATTATGAAGCATATTTGTGACGTGTTTTGTGAGTTGAATTAATTATGTTGAATGCGTAAATTACTTGATTTGCATGTAAGTGTTAAAATTGATGCAGGTATGTATATAATATAGATACATACATATGCCTGAATTTGTGCTAGTTACCGATGGCTATAATTATATTAGCCACTGAGCTGTGTAGCTCAACCCATTACTTTTCACTCCTCAGGTGCAACTCAAGATATCGGTTGATCCTTGCTGGGCATCGAAGAACTCCGCAATAGTTAAAGATCATTGCATTAAGTTAGTATTTTGGTGGGCCCTCCAAGCATGTCATCATGGAGCATTTTTCATGTATTTTGGATTTAGACTATTTCTGTCTTATGTTATTTGAGAATGCTTGTTCAAATTTTTGATTTGTAATGGCATGAAGCCCTGGTTATTGGGGTGTTTAATTCATTAATGGAATGCATGTGTAGAGTGTGTGTATGTATGGGTGTGAATCGAATTATGTATGGATGTTAGGATCTGGCTCGAACATTTGCGGCGCCCGTCGCTGGTGCAGCCCGAGGGGCCGCCTCGGGATTTGGGGATCCGGGACTCGGGCCCAACAACTTCCATGTTCATGCATGATATGCCTTACACTTATACATGAATAGTGGATTTATTTGCACATGAAAATAATTGTACTTGCATTCATGAATAATTTCGGGTATGATTGGATTGACCTATGAATTTTTTTAGAGTTATGGACATTTTACATTGGAAATATTAGTGATTAGTGAAAATATAATATTTTTTTATGTTGGTGAATTTAGGAGTTTCCTTTTAAAATTATGGAGTATTGAGAAAGACATATATATAATAGGAAACAAGAAATTAAAAGAAGCTTTGGAGATAGTTCAATGTGTAAAGATGACAATCAAGGAGTTAGTTTCAAAAGAAACTAAGTTGGAACTTAGGTATTGGGTAAGGACAAGTGTCACTTAGGCTTTGTGCTCTTTCTAGAAGTAGAGTTCTTGTTCCTCGAGAGTTGACAGTTAAGTCTTGTCCAAGTCCCTTCTTTATTCTCATCTTTCTAAAACCTCTTTTGGAGACCAGAGTTTTCCATCAAAATATCTTTTAAGAGACTTCTATGTTTTCCTTTTTCACCAAACTTACTTTGCCATTTGTGTCCTCTACCCTGAGAAAAATGAAAAGCTGGTCATTGTACTCAGAGAAGTACATAAAAATGTGTGGAGTTTAGGGCTTGAAGATTTTGGAGTTTTCAGCAGGTAAGTGGTGGAGAAATCCCTTGCAGTTAGGAATTTGTGAAATAAAGTTGATAAATCACTGTCATCTGCATGAAAAATATACTTTATGTATTTGTTCATAAATACTGGGTAGTTGGGGAGAAATAAATTCAGTTATAGTGTTAAATTAGTCTTTGAGAAAACTTTTGGTGTGTTGGTGACGTAAAGTATTGAAAATTAGAAAATCTGAAAAAAAGTTCACTGAATATGCTTCAGTATTTTAGCCACAACTTTTTCTCTAGTGATCCAAATGAAATGGTTCTTGATTCGGAGTAAACTAGGAATGTATGCCTTTTGAAAAGTTGTAGATCTTTCTTTTACATTTCCAACGGTATAAAGTTTGTAAATTTTAGATATCGGAGTCAAAAGTTATGATCTTTATAAGTGGATACGTTCTGGACACAAAAAGCAGATGAAAAAAAAAGTAGACGATGAAAAGCAGATGAAAAAAAATTAGACGTTAAAAAGCAGACGCAAAAAGCAGACGCAGAAAGCAAATGATAGAAATGAGACGATAGAATTAAGACGAAAGCAAAAACAGACTGTACTCTTTTGGTCATAACTTCTTCTCTAGACCTCCAAATGACCTGATTTTTGAAGCATTGGATTCCTAACACATTTCGTTATCTCTCCACAAAAATTTATGGCTTTTGGTATTAAATTGAAAATGATTGATTGAATCAAAGTAAGGGTATCGGTGGAAGGAGCATGAACTGGATATTTTATTGAACATATTTCGATATTTTGATGATATCTTGGTCTATAAGATTCCAATTGAAGTGATTATTGATTTTAGTAAACTAGAGTAATAGGCCTACAAATCATATGAAGAAGATGAATCTTTATCCAGTCTATAAGGTGTTCAATTTACGGATGGGAGTTGGATATAGTACCTTTGTTTTGGAGAGAACAAATCGAAAATGTTTGAGGCATATCTTCCAAATTGCTGAACCAAATTGAGTGAAATTAGAGTTGATGGAAAGATGAAAGATAGAGGAACACTTTTATAGAAGAGATTGAGTTCAAATTTCACAAGTTTTGCCTCCTAATTGAATGTGAGCGAGAAACCTTTGAATGGGTGTTTACGAAAGTGCGAAAGTAAGCCGATGAAAACGAATTGTGATTTCAATGGTTCTAGAGAGGCATAAACCTAAGTGTTAGTTATGCTTAAATGAATTTTGGTATGGGGATAGTGTTGAGATGTATCAAAGAGCGATACCCGAGATTTATCATGAACATGCATTGTACATAATACATCTCATACATGTGCATTATTGAATATTTTAAATGGTTCAATGATGTGATGCATGGATTGAGTGAACCATCGATGATGGTTACCTCATTGAGTTCACAAAACTCAACAAAATTGCAACGTTGTCTTTTCAGGACCAAGAGATAACTCTAGGTATTAAAGAGGCTCTACTAGCCGAGTAGATTGCGATTGGAGATAGAGGTCATGGCTCAAAGGTTAGTCAGTTGGGGTTCTTTTGAATGGTTTAGATAATTTTGACACTCTTTCCTCATTCACGTAGCACTATTGTATTAGGTTTCTGATGATTTACATTTGGATAATGTTGAAAGACAATGTAGACTTCGATTTTGTGAAATGTAATGAGGAAAAAGTTGGTTTTAAAATATTGTGATCTTCTTATGATGCTTTATAAGTGAATTATGTTACCATGCTATATGAAGGAAATGTAGTGATCGATCGTAGTGTGCCCTTATCGTAGGATATATGCCGGAATGACCTCCGGGCGTCCCGGTGGGTACCCTGCGGTAAGGGGGCACTACATTTAGGTGGTATCAGAGCATAGTTTAGCATCCGTTGGGATAAATAGGAATGATAAGCATGAAATATCTTGAGCAATGCGGATAATGATTGAAGTTATCATTTGATATAGGTCATCCGCTGTAGGTGATCAGATTGATCAACCAACTGACCAAGGATCTGTAGGAGCTAGTAGAGAGTCCTTGGTGCCTCGATCTGAGGGGTTGCCTCCTAGGGTTCCTGACAAAAAGGAGAGTAGGTATGATAGACTGCGAAAGCAAGGAGCTGTAGACTTCTATAGCAGCACAGACCCGGCTGAGGCCGAGGGATGGTTAGAGAGGACTGAGAGGGTTTTTGATCAGATGGACTACGAGCCTGATGAGAGGTTTGACTACGTAGTATCATTACTGCAGGGCCTAGCTTACCAGTGGTGGAAGACTGTTCCAGGCAGTACCACCAGGCCTTGTCAATTGAAGTGGGAAGACTTTCTAAGAGTCTTCAGAGACAACTACATGCCCAAGATCTACCTGGACATGAAGATGCAGGAGTTCTTGGAATTGAAGCAAGGCAGGATGTCAGTGGCGATTTATGAGGTCCGATTTAATGAGTTGATGGGTTATGCCACTGCTTTAATCCCCACAGAAGAAGATAAATGCAGGAGGTTTGAGAATGGGCTGAACATGGAGATCAGGACAAGGTTGGCAAGGTCAGATATAGGCACTTTCACTGAGTTGAGAGCTGCCTCAATCAGAATTGAACAGCTGATGAAGGAGAAATAAGGAGATTGGGCAAGGTCAAGAGGAAAGAGGCTAGTGAGAGTCGAGGCGATTCGGCGGGAGTTTGATGGCGCCGAGTAGATCATTGAGATCATCAGGTAGATTTAGACAGTCAAGAGCTGGAAAGAGAGGTAGATCTACACAGACTGGTGGGGGACGAGATACAGTACAAAACCAGCGGGCCCCATGTGAGCATTGTGGGAAAAGGCACGGTTGAGAGTGCTAGGCTGTGTCAGGAGCTTGTTTTGCATGTGGCTCCTTAGAACACAATGTTAGAGATTGTCCAGTTGTTGCTGGTGTTAGAGTAGTGCCCTAAAGGCAATCCCCTTTAGCGCGTTTTGTTCATAGTCATGTACAGACTTTATGAATAAATAAAGCAAGGCATATTTCATTTATTTGATGTTCATTTTATTATGAATTGATTGTGATCTTTAATCAAATTTATGAAGTCCATGATATATGACATAGCATGAAGGAAATTATGATGCGATCATACTCTTTGAGATTCCTATCATGTGCAATTATGTCGATATCTAAATTATCCTAGTCATAGGATTAATGAGGCTGGACATCGTTAATCCGGATAGACTAACACATGTCAAACTCCTTGATTGGATCAAGCGGTGGATCTCGAAAACCGTAAATATTGAGATATTTAGATTTGACATGTGGATGCTTACTAGTGGTAGGAAGTACATTGGATGACCGCCATGAGATCATCACATGGATGTCCTATACAAATGTCGTTGATAATCTCATCATAGCAATGGTGCAAGTATCCTTAGACTTGAGGTACTCGAGGATATCTTGGTCTTGATTACGTGCTTTAACTCCATTCCTTGTTGCCTTTCAGAGGTCCCTCATAGGGTGGTGATTGGGTACAGTTTGAGGTATTCGAAGGTAATTGAGTAGCTAATAGAGGATTCACCACTTCTGTGATAGCAGAAGAGATACCCATGACCTCTTATCAGAATCATTACTTGGAAGTCTCTGGCGCCGAACACACATGTGTCATGAAGAGGGTCTTCATGGACATATCAAGTAATGAGTCCTAGGGCGAGGCGATTACACTTGGACTAGATTTGATCGTCGATCGTCTAGTAAGAGTTGACACATTGCCCATACTCAAACCAAGTGGGGTATAGCATGGTGAAAGGACGAATTGCACAAGAATTGTCTATGGAAGGGTTCGTGATATGGTTTCATTAGTCAAACCAATTACTTTCCGGTCAATTGGGGTCATGATGTGTTCTAGATACCGCTCATGACTTGCTTAGATTAAGTGTTAATCTAAGTGGCCAACATGTAGGGAACCTAATGGGTCACACGATAAGAGTGACTCGGAGAATCAGTAAAATAGTTTGGACGGAGATCCGATATCTGAGAGCAATAGGATTAAATAGATCCCGATGAGATTGGGATATGTCCCGATGAGATCGCGACATCGACATTCTTGAAAACCGTCTCCGTGAATTTTTACGTGGGGCCTTTGAGGCGGTAGGACCGACCCAGCTTGATTGGACCTCTTGATAATATATATATATTAATTAATTAATTAAGAATTGATTAATTATTATATATATATGCTAGTTTCGTGGAAGCCATAAGAAAGGAAGAGATTAGTTTTGACCGAGTCAAAATGAATCATTAACATTGACTTTCTTAATGGTTTATTGCCTCCCACGTGGGGCTCTCCTTAACCTAGCTTTTATATGTTTTAATTAGTTAAATATACATATAAGAAGGTCAGAGAAGAAAGCTTATTTGGTGGTTTTTGAAGGAGAGGGCCGAATGCTTAATAGTTAAGCTTTAGAAATTTGATTTTCATCTTCTTCCTTTCATAACTCATGATAGCTTCTACTCTCCAAGGCTCAACCAAGGTTCAATCACTTGCTCTCCAAGATCAAGGTTAGTGCTAGCACACTCTTTACCTTGTTCTAGCTATTCTCGGGTCAAAGGGGTTTGTCCCGGTTAGGGTTTCCGACCTCTGCGTGGATCTGATTAGAGACGGTCTCCTTTGGTCGTTATAGTTTGACTAGTTATACATACACATGGATCCTGGCTTTCGGGAATGTCCTGGGACTCAAAATTTTAAATTCCGCACTGTGTTCATGTGATGAACACCCCGAGATTTTCCTACAGTGGTATCAGAGCCGCTTGTGTTGTATAAACAGTCGAAATGATAACTAGGTCGGAGTTCTTTTGTGAATTGAGCTGTGTAGCATGCTGACTGTGTGCAATTTCGAACCAGTGTAGAATTAGGGTTTTCGAAATTTTCTTGCATAGACCTGCTCATAAGATGTTGCTGAATGTTTCTATAAAAGGAAAAAATTTATCGATGTCGTTTGATATGTTTTTGCTATTTAATTCCCTCAAGTTTCGGATGGTGTCTTGTTGAACGTTTCTGAAACAGGTATGCTTGTAAATTTGAGAATAAATTCTAGAAAAATTGTTTTTCGGATTGGTTTTCACCGACATGTCCCTAATATGTTTTTGAATGTCTCTGCAGATGGAAAAATGTTTTCAAGGTGATTTACTATTTATTTCCGAATTTCTTGTATGTTGCTGGGAATGTCTGTGTTGAAAAACACAGATTCTGGTTCAGATAGATTGCTGAGGTTCAATGAGTTTTGGTGGGAAATAAATCCTGGAAACATTCATGGAGCATGTTAGGAACATGTTTTAACCTCTGTAATTTTCTCAGCATTTATTGAAATTGTTTCAATGATCATTTTGAGCAAAAGGCAGAGCTTGGCAGTTTTGAGAAACATGCTGGGGCTGTTTTGTTTGAAATGATTGCTTGTGTTATTTTCGGTTCCAATGCCTTGAATCATTTTTATAGTGATTAAAAATGTGTTATATTGATGTGGCATGCATCCCAAAATGAGATTCTTGAAATTCGGTTTCCAATAATTTTCGGATGGTGAATAGGTTACTTTAGTGTCTTATTAGCTTATTCCATTATCTTGCTTATTTTGGCCGTCGCAATTTTGTGACTAGTGCCGGAGTAATCTTGATAATGTGTAGACTATCTAGAGCTATTTAGTATGATTATTTGGTGTCCTTGAATTATGTGGAAATCTAGTGATTAATGGTGGATTAATCGGTTTCAAGGTTTTCATATATAGTTTGACTATATGGCATGCATGTTTCAATGAAAATGTTTCATTAGCACATTAATATAAAGGATAATATACTTGGTATATGGTATTGTGAATTGAAATGCTGGATTGAGAATTAGCTGACTAGATAGCAAATTTCCTTGTGTAAGGCGACTTATGCAGGTTGATAAGTCGACTTACATGTGCAAGAAGTCGTATAAGTCGACTTGTATAATTGGTATAAGGCGACTTGTACATGCATAATTAAACATAAATCATCGGTATCGAATAAGTCGACTTGTATCAGTCGAGGTGGGATGATGGATGATTTTCGTATGAATTCAATATGATTGATATAATGCCCTAAATCAGTCCATATAGTCAAGTGACTATGATCCTATAGCTTGGATGAGATCGTAAAGATGAGACCTAAAATCCTCACTTAAAATATGAAAACTAACGCCTTCCATTAATATGGTAAAAACCAGAGATCTTATAGGGTTGGGTTGTTGAGCTAACCTCAAGCTCACTCTATACGAATATGTTAAAACCATGAAAATGTGATTTTCGGATTAATGGGTCGATTTTCCTAGAAGCGTTGATTTGTTGAGCTAACCTCAAGGTCAACGTGGACAGAGGCGACATTGGGTAGTGTACATCAGATGTACACGCATCAAGTGTTGATAACCCAATGTATGTGCATACATCAACTGTTGATAGCATCGGCGATAGTTGCATTCGTGATGCAATTGGTATGACCGATACTACCGATTGACCTAAGGTGGCTTGTTGGGCTAACCCCAAGGTCATTCTTAGCAATGTGGGATATCGACCCACTAGGTCATTGTGCCATTTTGTTTCGTGGATTCATGATGAGGGTTATGGATTCTATTGAAACTAGTGGGAGCCATATGTATGTCATTTAAGTCCTTATGATCATACATTTAATTCTATTCTAACTTTTTTTCTCTCTATGTTTAGGTTGGTTGAAGATGTCGACCGGTGTGAATCTTCGCGCCCTAATGGACTCAAACAAATTAACTGGACCAAATTTTCTTGATTGGCTGCAAAATCTGAGAATTGTTCTCAGATATGAGGATCTAGGATATATCCTTGATTTTCCGCTTCGGATCCACTTCTTGAAGGAGCTTGATGATGATCGAAGGCATATCGTAAAGCATCTAAAAGAGGCGATGACATAGCCACCGCATTATGCTTGCATCGATGTCACCGAGCTCTGAAAGACGAGTCTATGGATGCTCACACGATAGTGTTTCATCTGAGAGTTGTTTGATGAGCAAGCTCGGTCCGAACGGTTCGAGACCTCAAGGTTGCTCTTTCAACGAAGATGACTCTGGTTCATCTGCGGTCTGCAATATGCATTGAAGATGAATGGCTATATTGAGAGGTTGGCTGTCTTAGGTTTTGTGATGGATTGTGAGTTAAGTATAGACTTGATTCTTGTTGGCTTGTCAGATAGTTATTCATAGTTTGTGTTGAACTATCGGATGAACCAAATATCCACCACAATTCCCGGTGATCAATCTGCTCAAGAGGCAATGAAACAATTTGTCAAGCAAGATAGCAAGGCGTTGCTATTGGTGGATTCTTCTTCCTCTGGTTCCAAGAAAAAGTGTTGGGACCCGATCTTGAGAACCGGATCCCAACCGAAAAACAAAGAATAAAGAAAACGGAATCAGATGGAAACGGAAATTTCGGATCGAAAACAAAATGCGGAAGCCAATAGCAAAAACGAACTAAACGAACAGATTTCGAAGGTCGAATTCGGAATCAATTAAATAACAAAACAAATCAAGTCGATCGAACCTAACGAATAGATTTCAAAGCGAAACGAAATCAAGTAGAACAGATCCGACATCCGAGCACAAAAAAATCAAAGAAAACGATCGAATGAACATAATTGCGTTGGAATTCCTTAGACTAATCCGATGCGAAAATCCGGTATAATTTTTTTTTCCTCTTTTTCATTCATTTTCTCTTTAATCAATCTCATTCAAATCATAACCATTCCATACAATTTCCTTTTTGGAAACTCATCCTCACCAATTTCAATTCACTTAATTCATCTTAATCATTTCTTATACAATCATATAAATCCTCAAACTCATTTCTTTAAACCCATCATACCGAAATTTTACCGAAATTTCGGCAACATAACGGCTATATTTTGACAGCCCAAAAATTTAAAACAAAGCTAAACGCACTTCTAATATCATAACTCAACAATACCAGGCAACATCGGACCTCCCGTCCGGCATCCAAACATCAGCAGAAACACACATCTACCTAACACTTCATTAATCTCAACCATCATTAAAACCTCATATCTCAACACAATCCAATCATATTTTCACATGCAATTTATACTCCATGATCAAAATAAAATCCCACTTCTAAAACCAACTCATACATTCATAATTCATAAATCAATCACACAATCTACTTAGAACCATAAACAAATCCCATAGCTCATTTCCATACACAAACTCGAATACATTAAGAACTAAATACTTCATAAAGGCATTCCAAACCATATACAAATTACAAAAACATATAAATGTCGAACTGACGTCTTGACCGCATTCATCCGATCTCCTTCGAAACACGGAGATGGGAATGGAAGGTGGGTGAGCTGGACAACTCAATGGGTATCATACTTCTAAATAAAACATAAACGAAATTGTCTTTTCAAACTTTTCAAACATTTCCCATTCGAAATTTATCCAAAACTCATTTTCAAACTTTTCAATTTTATAAACCTTCGTCAATATTTTCTAAGATTTTCTCATCATCTTCATTTGTTTTAAAATCCTCATAAACTGTTTCCGAAATTTCGCGATTGAAAATTAACCCTTATTTCTCAAATTCTCAAACTTTTCACAAATTATGCACCATTTCAAACATGAATGCATCACATCATAGTGTATCACATATCATCTAACACATCAGTGGTTTGATGTTGAACCCCACACCCCACCCGTAGGTGTTTGCGAGTTATCTTCATGGCGTGTGTTCATGGGTTATACCGCGACATCCAACACCAAGCACATAACACATTAAATGGTTTGGGTCGGTCCTAACATGACGTCTCGCACATTCCTCAAGATAAGCGATGCGTATGCACCAGTGAATGAGAGGGGAGTCCAAAATCGAACTCCTATGTCACTAGCGGCGGCCGGAGAAGGCTATCGAGAGGAGACCAAGCATCGACTCATCGGAGGACCTTACCAAACCCACATACATATATCAAAACTCGAAAATCATATTGCCGGAGGCACATTTGAAAACTTGATTTTCATATCGTGTCACATTATCATTCATAATTTCACATAATTCACATAGCAAATCCAATACCATCACAATTCATCAATCACTTTTATACCGATTCACAATTATATTCAATTTGTAACCATGTATAATTAAAGTATGCAAGCCTTATTGGATAAATGTAATAAATGAACAAATGTATCCGATTACATAAATAACAAACCCTTCAAGCATAAAGAATTAGGAAAGATTTACCAATTTATCAAAATCACTAGAAACAATAAATCCAATCTTTGAAACAGGTTTTTTGTTTCAAAGCATTTGGCATTAATCAAATTCAATACTTTCTTTCTTTAAAGAATAAGGACCAAGTTTAACTAAATAAATCAAACAAATCTCATTTATAAATTTTAGATGTATCATTTTCAAGCATGTAAATTCAAAAGATTTTAAACCTCAAAGCCCAAGAATTTATCAATTTCTCATTCAAAACTAAAAGTAACAATTTCTTCAATAACCAATTTAAAACATATTATTTTAATTTTACGGAATATTCAGAGCAATTTCTTAAACCCATTTTCCAAATCATGTCCAAAGAAATTGGAAATCAATTTCAAGAGTACTCAAGAGTACTAGGAGATCAAAACTTTTCAACCTTTACATACACAATTTCATTTTCAAACTTTTACGTAAACAACTTCGAAAATCATAATGTTTCAAACACTTTTATAAATCTTTTACGGAAATGATACACTTTCTAAACACTTTTATAACCAATTTGAACACTATAAAATTTCAACAACTTTTATAAAACAATAAAAGCGTAAACTTTTCTCCTTGTTTCTCCCGAAAATCAACAATAAATGTTCAAAGCGTTTTTCTTCTAAATTTTCAAAATCAAATAGACAATCATTCAATTACATATTTACAACAATACCTTTAAATATCCAAACAATACATTTCAAACACTTTCACTTTCGGACATATTCAAGAACACTTACAGGACTTATACTTTGAAAATAAATATGGTACCCACCTTAAATCCTTAAGCTTTGCATTAGGTTAACATGTCCGTTCCTCGATCTCCAACTTGCCTTAAATGACCTAATCAAAACATATCAATTCTAATTACCATTCCTTTCACTTCACTCATGAAGAAACCTCGCAAACCTACCTCAACTTCCAAAGACCTCATGTAATCAAAGCATAACACAATGCTGGAAAATTTGTTTCATAAATGTAAAACTTGAACAAAACCTATATAACCTTACTTATAACTTTTCCTACACTGGAACAACCATACTTCTCTCCCACCTCGTCAAACTTGTTGAAAATTCCTTCTACACAAATCTAATTTTTCTATTACTTTCATAACCCATCTTCTTTCCTTTTCCATCCTTCCTAATCACTCTTCTTTTTCTTGTTCTTTCATATCTTACTCTTTAAATCACTATATTTAAGCAAGAAAGGGAAAAACCGCAACAGGAGAACCAAGATAAGTTCCGAATCACTAACCCACGAAAATCAGATTTTCTTCTCTTCCATGTAAACTTAAACCTCTTTCAATCTCAACTCAAGAACTTTTCTAATCACCATGAATAAGTAAGAAAAGAGACACCCAAGTAATAATAACCAAGAATTTGAAACCACAACCTTAGGTGAAACCCACGTGCTCTTCTCTTGGAAACCCACAAGGTCGAACTTCCTACTTGCTCTTCTCTTCTAGAAAGTTTTGAATGCTTCTCTTCTCTTCCCGCGAAAATCGAAAACTTCTCTCTTTTGTTCTTCAAGAAATGTCGAGAGCTTCCTTGTTCTAGAATTTTGGTAGTCTTCTCTATCTTCTTTCTTGTTCTTCTCTCCTTTGTTTTAATTTTTTGTGGGTTTCTTCCCCCTTCGTGAATCTGATACTGCTCTTCTTAAGTTGGTGCTGTCTAAAACGACAGCACCTTTGTGCTAATCATTTAATGATAGCAAATTGACTAAAATGCCCCTGCACATGATTTCCAAAATCTGATACGTTGCGTCCAGTTTTTGAGCAGCTAAACGAAATAATTTGGACAAACTTTCTTCATGAAAATTTTTCCTCTTGATCTTACGAATCCAACGCCACTGACGGCGCTCAATTCGAATCTAAAACGAAGAAGTTATGGCCGAATTACTAACTGACCTGCACAAAATCCGAAACTGAACTTGAACATAACTTCAGTCCAGAATTTGACAATCTTAGGGATGAAATAAAATTTCGATCCCTTCACAAGAATTGTAGCCCTACATCTTAACTTTATTTTCCCTCAAGAATCACCTCAATCGGAGTTGTATAACTCCCGAAAATCGCAAAGTACTGGACCATGTTCAGAAAATTATCCAACTTATAACCTATAACCCATCTCTTACTTGGGTTCAATCAATCTCTTTCCATTTAATCTTCTAAAAATCATAATTCTTCATAAAAATGAACGTAATTGTCTTAGGAATCCAACGCGAGAATCAATTCAATCGGATGTCGGACGAAGGAATTATAACAAAAGATTGCAAAAGGGTCGGAGTTCAAGCAAAATTTACAAAACCTTAAATACCCACTTATAACTGAATTTTTCAAAAATCATATCTCTTAATTCCGAACTCGTAATTTGACGAATTTGGTGTCTATAGAAAGGTAAAAGGAAGCTCTACAACTTCCCGGAAGAACTCAAAATCAAATTAGGTCTCGAAAGAGGTCAAAACCTCAATCAAAGATTCTGTCCAAAACAGCTTTTCCTAAACGACTTCCAATTTTTCATCGCTCATAACTCCTAGCCTCAATATCGAAAAATTACATACTTTATGGCGTCGGAAAGATCGAAATACAAGCTCCAACTTTCATTAAGACCACTTATTCCAATTCAAACTAAATCCATACGACGAGAGGTCTCGAAGCATAGAACACACAAATCTATACTTAATAGCATTTTCAAAACAAAGCATATCTTTGGAAAATCATATCTCTCAATCCCGACATCGAAAAATAGCAAACTTTATGTCCACAAAAAGCTCTCGACATAATCTACAAGTTTCATGTAGATCATTTTCTCAAATTATGCCTAGATCAAAAGTCAACTGTCAACCTCAAAAGTCAAACTTCAAACAAATTTCATAATTAACTTTGACTGATCATAACTTCCACTCCCGATATCGAAAAATATCAAACTTTATGGCTACGGAAAGCTCTTGACATAATCTACAAGTTTCCAGAAGACCATTTTATCAAATTTTGCCTAAATCAAAAGTCAACCCTCAAAGGCCAAAAAGTCAACTATTTCACAATTTCTCATATTTTCACATTTTCTATTTTTAGTCATGATTTTCAACTTAATTTCAATTAACTCATCCACTTTTGAATATTTCTTATTTTTACTCAAAAATCGGGTCCAACAAAAAGAAAAGAAGAAGAAGGGTAAGAAACCCGAGGAAAATCAAAAGGAAGCGCAATAAAGGCAAGAAGAAGACAAAAGAGACTGCACCAAAAGGTACCTGCTTCCATTGCGGTAAGACTGGTCATTGGAGGCGTAACTGCAAAGTCTATCTGGAAGAACTGAAGCAGAAGAAGGCATCAGATGCCTCGACTTCTTCAGGTATGTTTGTCATTATCGAGGTTAATCATTTCGATCATAACATATGGGTATTAGATACCGGTTGTGGCTCACACATATGCAATGATATCAGGGCCTCGAGGGATGAGGCGCTCATAAAGGAGAAATGGACTGCGTGTTGGTAATGGAGCAAGAGTTCTTTGCATTAGTAGTAGGACTTATGTTTTGACACTCCCAGTGGGCTTGTACTTAACTTGGATGATTATTATTTTGTACCCGTGTTAACAAAGAACATATTATCATTTCTTGTTTAAATAGATTTGGTTTCCATTTGTCTTTTGGTAACAATGGTTGTTCTATTAGCTCAAATAGAATGCTTTATGGTACTTGGTACATTATGCTGCAGTATTTACATATTAGATATGTCACATCCAGGTTATGAATGTCAATGACGCAAAAAGACATAAAAGAGATAATTTAAAATCAACTTACTTATGGCATTGTCGCCTGGCCATATAAATGAGAGACGATCGCTAAGCTCCATAAGAATGGAAGTTTAGGGTCATTCGATTATGAATCTTATGACACATGTGAATCTTGTTTATTAGGTAAGATGACTAAGTTACCTTTTAAGGAAAGGTAAGCGAGCGATCGGATTATTAGATCTAATACATTCAGATGTATGTGGTCCGATGTCCATCCATGCCGAAATGGTTGTTGTTACTTTATTACCTTTATCGATGATTATTCTCGATATGGGTATCTCAGATCTAAAGAGATACAAATCTGAAGCGTTTGAAAAGTTCAAACAATTCAGAAATGAAGAGAAAACAACTTGGTAAAAGTATCAAAACATTACGATCCGATCGTGGTGGTGAATACTTAGACCAAGAGTTTTGGATTATCTCGTAGATAATGGGATTTTATCTCGGTGGACTCCTCCTTACACACCACAAAGATAATGGTGTGGCGAAAGGAGAAATCGAACCTTGTTGGACACGGTACGATCTATGATGGGCTATGCACAATTGCCAAAATCCTTTTGGGGGTATGCACTTGAGACATTTGTTTACTTGTTAAACAGAGTTCCATCAAAGGCAGCTTGATGTTACTCCATATGAGATGTGGACTAACAAGAAACCTTATCTTTCTTATTTGAAAGTATGGGGTTGTCTCGCTTATGTGAAGTGATAAAGTCGGATAAGCTTCAAGCAAAATCGACAAGTGTTTGTTCAAAGGATATCCTAAAGAAACAAGAGGATATCAATTCTACCTTGCTGAGGAACAAAAGGTGTTTGTTTCAACGCATGCTGTCTTTTTAGAGAAAGAGTTTCTTTTAAAGTTGATAAATTACTGTCATCTGCATGAAAAATATACTTCATGTATTTGTTCATAAATACTGGGTAGTTGGGGAGAAATAAATTCAGTTATAGTGTTAAATTAGTCTTTGAGAAAACTTTTGGTGTGTTGGTGACGTAAAGTATTGAAAATTAGAAAATCTGAAAAAAAAAGTTCACTGAATATGCTTCAGTATTTTAGCCACAACTTTTTCTCTAGTGATCCAAACGAAATGGTTCTTGATTCGGGGTAAACTAGGAATGTATGCCTTTTGAAAAGTTGTAGATCTTTCTTTTACATTTCCAACGGTATAAAGTTTGTAAATTTTAGATATCGGAGTCAAAAGTTATGATCTTTATAAGTGGATACGTTCTGGACACAAAAAGCAGATGAAAAAAAAAGTAGACGATGAAAAGCAGATGAAAAAAAATTAGACGTTAAAAAGCAGACGCAGAAAGCAAATGATAGAAATGAGATGATAGAATTAAGACGAAAGCAAAAACAGACTGTACTCTTTTGGTCATAACTTCTTCTCTAGACCTCCAAATGACCTGATTTTTGAAGCATTGGATTCCTAACACATTTCGTTATCTCTCCACAAAAATTTAAGGTTTTTGGTATTAAATTGAAAATGATTGATTGAATCAAAGTAAGGGTATCGGTGGAAGGAGCATGAACTGGATATTTTATTGAACATATTTCAGTATTTTGATGATATCTTGGTCTATAAGATTCCAATTGAAGTGATTCTTGATTTTTAGTAAACTAGAGTAATAGGCCTACAAATCATATGAAGAAGATGAATCTTTATCCAGTCTATAAGGTGTTCAATTTCTGGATGGGAGTTGGATATAGTACACTGTTTTGGAGAGGAACAGTCCGAAAATGTTTGAGGCATATCTTCCAAATTGCTGAACCAAATTGAGTGAAATTAGAGTCGATGGAAAGATGAAAGATAGAGGAACACTTTTATAGAAGAGAGTGAGCTCAAATTTCACAAGTTTTGCCTCCTAATTGAATGTGAACAGTAAACCTGAATGGGTGTTTCTGAAAGTCTGAAAGTAAGCCAGTGAAAAATGAATTGTGATTTCAATGGTTCTAGAGAGGCATAAACCTAAGTGTTAGTTATGCTTAAATGAATTTTGGTATGGGGATAGTGTTGAGATGTATCAAAGAGTGATACCCGAGATTTATCATGAACATGCATTGTACATAATACATCTCATACATGTGCATTATTGAATATTTTAAATGGTTCAATGATGTGATGCATGGATTGAGTGAACCATCGATGATGGTTACCTCATTGAGTTCACAAAACTCACCAAAATTGCAACGTTGTCTTTTCAGGACCAAGAGATAACTCTAGGTATTAAAGAGGCTCTACTAGCCGAGTAGATTGCGATTGGAGATAGAGGTCATGGCTCAAAGGTCGGTCAGTTGGGGTTCTTTTGAATGGTTTAGATAATTTTGACACTCTTTCCTCATTCACGTAGCACTATTGTATTAGGTTTCTGATGATTTACATTTGGATAATGTTGAAAGACAATGTAGACTTCGATTTTGTGAAATGTAATGAGGAAAAAGTTGGTTTTAAAATATTGTGATCTTCTTATGATGCTTTATAAGTGAATTATGTTACCATGCTATATGAAGGAAATGTAGTGATCGATCGTAGTGTGCCCTTATCGTAGGATATATGTCGGAATGACCTCCGGGCGTCCCGGTGGGTACCCTGCGGTAAGGAGGCGCTACATTTAGGTGGTATCAGAGCATAGTTTAGCATCCGTTGGGATAAATAGGAATGATAAGCATGAAATATCTTGAGCAATGCGGATAATGATTGAAGTTATCATTTGATATAGGTCATCCATGTAGGTGATCGATTGATCAACCAACCACCAAGGATCTGTAGGAGCCGAGAGAGTCCTTGGTGCCTCGATCTCGAGGGTTGCCTCTAGGGTTCTGAAAAAAGGAGAGTAGGTATGATAGATCATGAAAGCAAGGAGTCATGAGACTTTATATAAAAGACAGACTGGACCGAGGCCGAGGGATGGTTAGAGAGGATCGAGAGGGTTTTGATCGGATGGACTACGAGCTCGATGAGAGGTTTGACTACGTAGTATCATTCTTTGCAGGCCTAGCTACCAATGGTGGAAGACTGTTCGTGCGGTCACAGTGCCTTGTCGATTGAAGTGGGAAGACTTTCTAAGAGTCTTCAGAGACAACTACATGCCCAAGATCTACCTGGACATGAAGATGCAAGAGTTCTTGGAATTGAAGCAAGGCAGGATGTCAGTGGCGATTTATGAGGTCCGATTTAATGAGTTGATGGGTTATGCCACTGCTTTAATCCCCACAGAAGAAGATAAATGCAGGAGGTTTGAGAATGGGCTGAACATGGAGATCAGGGCAAGGTTAGCAAGGTCAGATATAGGCACTTTCACTTAGTTGAGAGCTGCCTCAATCAGAATTGAACAGCTAATGAAGGAGAAATAAGCAGAGATTGGGCAAGGGTCAAGAGGAAAGAGGCCTAGTGAGAGTCAGGGCAGTTCTGGCAGGAGTTTCAGTAAGCGCCAGAGTAGATCATTGAGATCATCAGGTAGATTTAGACAGTCAAGAACTGGAAAGAGAGGTAGATCTACACAGACTGGTGGGGGACGAGATACAGTACAAAACCAGCGGGCCCCATATGAGCATTGTGGGAAAAGGCACGGTAGAGAGTGCTGGGCTGTGTCAGGAGCTTGTTTTGCATGTAGCTCCTTAGAACACAATGTTAGAGATTGTCCAGTTGTTGCTGGTATTAGAGTAGTGCCCTAAAGGCAATCCCCTTTAGCGCGTTTTGTTCATAGTCATGTACAGACTTTATGAATAAATAAAGCAAGGCATATCATTTATTTGATGTTCATTTTATTATGAATTGATTGTGATCTTTAATCAAATTTATGAAGTCCATGATATATGACATAGCATGAAGGAAATTATGATGCGATCATACTATCGAGATTCCTATCATGTGCAATTATGTCAAGATCTAAATTATCCTAGTCATAGGATTAATGAGGCTGGACATCGTTAATCCGGATAGACTAGCACATGTCAAACTCCTTGATTGGATCAAGCGGTGGATCTCGTAAACCGTAAATATTGAGATATTTAGATTTGACATGTGGATGCTTACTAGTGGTAGGAAGTACATTGGATGACCCGCCATGAGATCATCACATGGATGTCCTATACAAATGTCGTTGATAATCTCATCATAACAATGGTGCAAGTATCCTTAGACTTGAGGTACTCAAGGATATCTTAAATCTTGATTACGTGCTTTGACTCCATTCCTTGTTGCCTTTCGAGGTCGCTCATAGGGTGGTGATTGGAGTGCGGTTTGAGGTATTCAAGGTAATTGAGTAGCCAATAGAGGATTCACCACTACGTGATAGCAGAAGAGATACCCATAGCCTCTTATCGGGATCATTACTTGGAAGTCTCTGGCGCCGAGCACACATGTGTCATGAAGAGGGTCTTCATGGACATATCAAGTAATGAGTCTAGGACAAGAAGCGATTACACTTGGACTAGATTTGATCGATCGATCTAGTAAGAGTTGACACATTGCTCATACTCAAACCAAGTGAGGTATAGCATGGTGAAAGGACGAATTGCACAAGAATTGTTTATGGAAGGGTTCGTGATATGGTTTCATTAGTCAAACCAATTACTTTCCGGTCAATTGGGGTCATGATGTGTTCTAGATACCGCTCATGACTTGCTTAGATTAAGTGTTAATCTAAGTGGCCAACATAACCGGAACCTAATGGGTCCACGATAAGAGTGACTCGGAGAATCTGTAAAATAGTTTCTGACGTAGATCCGATATCTGGAGAGCAATAGGATTAAATGGATCCCGATGAGATTGGGATATGTCCCAATGAGATCGCGACATCGACATTGCTGAAAACCGTCTCCGGCGAATTTTTTACGGGGAATTGAGGGAGAGGCGGTAGGACCGACCCAGCTTGATGGACCTCTTCAATAAATATATATATATTAATTAATTAATTAAGAATTGATTAATTATTATATATATGCTAGTTTCGGTGGAAGCCATAAGAAAGGAAGAGATTAGTTTTGACCAAGTCAAAATGAATCATTAACATTGACTTTCTTAATGGTTTATTGCCTCCCACGTGGGGCTCTCCTTAACCTAGCTTTTATATGTTTTAATTAGTTAAATATACATATAAGAAGGTCAGAGAAGAAAGCTTATTCGGTGGTTTTTGAAGGAGAGGGCCGAATGCTTAATAGTTAAGCTTTGGAAATTTGATTTTCATCTTCTTCCTTTCATAACTCATGATAGCTTCTACTCTCCAAGGCTCAACCAAGGTTCAATCACTTGCTCTCCAAGATCAAGGTTAGTGCTAGCACACTCTTTAGTTTGTTCTAGCTATTCCCGGGTCAAAGGGGTTTGTCCCGGTTAGGTTTTCCGACCTCTGCGTGGATACCGTTAGAGACGGTCTCCTTTGGTCGTTATAGTTTGACTAGTTATACATACACATGGATCTCGGCTTTGGGGAATGTCCGGGACTCAAAATTTTAAATTCGTGACTGTGTTTATGTGATGAACACCCTGGATTTTCCTACAGTGGACCGATCTGGTGTGAGTGGGAGATCGGAAGTGATGCTCTGATTCAGCCAAGCAGGAGGTGGTGGATCTGGACAGAGAGGTAGATATAGAGATAGAGGGAGAGCTAGGAGTTCTTCCGTGAGGCCTGAGGGACAGGGCAGCCGACCTCAGTCCCAGGCTAGGGTCTATGTTATGACCAGGCAGGAGGCCCAAGACTCACCAGATGTGGTTGCAGGTGCGCTTCTTGTTTATGATTTGGAGGCATTTGCACTACTAGATCCAGGATTCACACACTCCTTTATCTCACCGCATTTGGCATGTAGATTGCATTGTGATAGGGAGTTACTATAGTATGGGCTAGAGGTGAGTACACCTCTAGGTAGCACTACTGTTATTGGTGAGGTATGCAAGGGGTGCTTAGTTAAGATTAATTGAGCAGAGTTGGAGGTAGACCTGATAGTATTACAATTGAAGGAGATAGATGTGATCTTAGGCATGGATTGGCTCACTGCCCATATGGCCATCATGAACTGTTACACCAAGGAGGTAGTATTAGAATCTCCTGGTCAACTAGAGCAAAGATTCGTGAGGAATTAGTTAGCAAAGGCGATGCCGTAGGAGGATATCCTTCATGAGTGCATTGAGATTGATGCAGGGAGGATGTGAGGCCTATCTGGCCCAAATTATTGATACAAGGGTTGAGCAGAGCGTATAGGACATTCCAGTGGTTAAGGAATTTCGAGATGTGTTTCCCGAAGAGTTACTTGGTTTACCACCAGATCGGGAAACAGAGTTCACAATTGATCTAGTTCCAGGTGCTACTCCTATATCCATTTCTCCATATAGGATGGCACCTGTGGAACTGAAGGAGCTAAAGACTTAATTGCAGGAGTTATTGGAAAGGATTTCATAAGGCCCAATGTTTCACCTTGGGGAGCTCCAGTGTTGTTTGTGAAGAAGAAGGATGGGACTTTGAGATTGTGCATCAATTATAGGCAACTGAATTGGGTGACCGTAAAGAACAAGTATCCGTTGCCTAGAATTGATGATTTGCTTAACCAATTGCGGGAGCTCAGGTATTTACTAAGCTAGATCTGTGATCAGGGTATTACCAGTTGAAGATAGCGGAGGCTGATATACCTAAGAGTGCATTCAGGAGAAGGTATGGGCACTATGAGTTCCTAGTGATGTCGTTTGGGTTAACTAATGCCCCGACAGCTTTTATGGCCTTGATGAATAAGGTGTTTCAGCCCTACCTGAATCGATTTGTAATTGTATTCATTGACGATATCTTGGTGTATTCAAAGAGTAGAAAAGAGCATGCTAAGCATTTGAGAATTATTTTATAGATTATGAGAGAGAAACAGTTCTATGCCAAATTTAGTAAGTGTGAATTTTGGCTGAATCAGGTGGTATTTCTGGGGCATATAGTGACTAGAGATGGTATATAGGTAGATCCAAAGAAGATAGAGGCAGTAATGAATTGGGAAGCTCCGAGGAATGTGTCAGAGATTCGAAGCTTCCTAGGATTAGCTGGATATTACCGAAGATTTTTTGAGGGGTTTTCCTTGATCTCGACCCCTCTGACAAAATTTCTGAGGAAGAATGTGGTGTTTAGTTAGAACGAGGAGTGTCAGAAGAGCTTTGAGGAGCTGAAACATTAGTTGACGACCGCACCGGTGTTGACCATTCCATTAGGGACCGGAAGATATGTGGTGTATAGTGATGCATCACATCAAGGTTTGGGATGTGTACTGATGCAGCATGGCAAGGTGATCGCCTATGCATCGAAACAATTAAGGTCTCACGAGATTAATTACCCGATACATGATTTAGAGCTACCGCGGTTGTCTTTGCTTTAAAGATTTGGAGACATTATTTGTATGGGAGACTTTCGGATATATCGATCATCAAAGTCTGAAATATTTGATGAGTCAAGTAGCTAAACTTCGAGGCGAGAGGAGGTGGATTGAGTTATTGAAAGATTACGATTGTCTTATTGAATACCACCCGGGAAAGCTAATGTGGTGGTAGATGCTTTGAGTAGGAAGTCTAATGTTAGTCTGACTCGAGATTCGATTATCGAGGTTACCTAATCGATTCATTTGAGAGCTCTAAATGTAGAGTTGAAGCTGGAGCGAGATGAGGCACTAATTGCTACTTTGAAGTTGAGGCCAATGCTACATGATAGAATCAGAAGAGTTCAGAGCAAAGATTATGATATGGTAAAGCTTATAGAAAGAGCGAAGGCAAATCCGGATTCCGAGTTTGAATTGAGGGATGAGACTTTGTGTTTGAAACATAGGCTATGTGTACATAATGTGGATGATTTGAGGAAGTAGATCCTTGAGGAAGCTCATATGGCCACCTGTGCTATGCATCCTGGTACTACCAATATGTATAACACATTGAAGCAACATTTTTGGTAGCCTAGAATGAAGAAGCAAGTAGCTGAGTATGTGTCTAGATGTATGATGTGCCAGCAAGTGAAGGCGGAGCACCAGGCTCCAGTAGGGAAGTTGAATTCGTTGCCCATTTCGGAGTGAAAATGGAAACGGATCACTATGGACTTCATCATGGGTTTGCCTAAGACTCCGAGGCAGCATGAGGCTATTTGCGTCATAGTGCACCGGTTGACTAAATCGACCCATTTCTTACCAGTGAGAGAGAATAACTCACTTGATCAGTTGGCCCAGAAGTATGTAAATGAGGTGGTGAGACTGTATGGAGTGTCGGTGTCCATAGTATCGGACAGGGATCTGAGATTTACTTCAAGATTTTGGAAGAGCTTGCAGACTGCCATGAGAACTAAGTTGAACTTCAGTACAACATTTCATCCTCAGAAAGATGGACAGAGTGAGAGGATAATCAAGACTATTGAGGATATGTTTAGAGCTTGTGTATTGGAGTTTAGAGGAGCTTGGGATCAATATATGGCATTGATAGAATTTGCCTATAATAATCATTACCACAGTAGTATCAGAATGGCACCGTATGAGGTACTATACGGTAGGAAATGTCGGTCGCCATTGTATTGGGATGAAGAGGGCTTGATAATGGTGGAAGGCCCAGAGTTGATACAGGACACAGTGGATAAGGTGAAGTTGATCCGAAGCTGAATTAAAGCGGCTCAGGATAGGCAAAAGAGTTATGTGGATCAACACCGACGTGATATGGAGTACAGTGTAGGAGATATAGTATTTTTGAGAGTGTCACCCTGGAGGGGAGTTTTGAGATTCGGTAAAAAGGGCAAGTTGAGCCCTAGGTACATTGGTCCTTATGAGATCATTGAGAGGATTAGACCTTTGGCCTATAAGTTAGCTTTACCGAATGAGATGTCTCAATAGCATAATGTGTTCCATGTGAGTATGTTTCAAAGATACCGATCGGATCCGACACATGTGATACTGGCTCAAGAGATTGAGGTTGCTAGTAACTTAAGCTATGTTGAGGAGCCGATCAAGATTGTGGGATCACAGATTAAGCAGTTGAGGAACAAGGTTATTCCATTGGTAAAAGTCTTTAGGAGGAACCACTCAACTGACGAAGCAATATGAGAGCTAGAGGAGCATATGAGGAGACAATATCCCCACCTATTCGAGCAAGCAGGTAAGAATTTCACGACAAAATTTCTTTAAGGAGGGGAGAGTTGTATCATCCCATTACTAGTGGGAAGGGTAGGATGGTAAATGGGAGTGATTAATAAGAGTTAGAGATGCACTTCCATGTTCATGCATGATATGCCTTACACTTATACATGAATAGTGGATTTATTTGCACATGAAAATAATTGTACTTGCATTCATGAATAATTTCAGGTATGATTGGATTGACCTATGAATTTTTTTAGAGTTATGGACGTTTTACATTGGAAATATTAGTGATTGGTGAAAATATCGTATTTGTGTATGTTGGTGAATTTAGGAGTTTCCTTTTAAAATTATGGAGTATTGAGAAAGACATATATATAATAGGAAACAAGAAATTAAAAGAAGTTTTGGAGATAGTTGGGTTGTAAAGATGACAGTCAAGGGAGTTAGTTTCAAAAGAAACTAAGTTGGAACTTGGGTATTGGGTAAGTGACAAGTGTCACTTAGGCTTTTGTGCTCTTGCTAGAAGTAGGTTACTATTCTTTGAGAGTTGACAGGTTAAGTCTTGTCCAAGTCCCTTCTTTATTCTCATCTTTCTAAAACCTCTTTTTGGAGACAAAGAGTTTTCCATCAAAATATCTTCTAAGAGACTTCTATGTTTTTCCTTTCTTTCACCAAACTTACTTTGCCATTTGTGTCTTCTGCCCTAAGAAAAATGAGAAACTGGTCATTGTACTCTGAGAAGTACATAAAAACGTGTGGAATTTAGGGCTTGAAGATTTTGGAGTTTTTAGCAGGTAAATGGTGGAGAAATCCCTTGCAGTTAGGAATTTGTGAAATAAAGTTGATAAATTACTGTCATCTGCATGAAAAATGTACTTTATGTGTTTATTCATAAATAGTGGGTAGTTGGGGAGAAATAAATTCAGTTATAATGTTAAATTAGTCTTTGAGAAAACTTTTGGTGTGTTGGTGACGTAAAGTATTGAAAGTTAGAAAATCTGGAAAAAAGGTTCACTGAATATACTTCAGTATTTTAGCCACAACTTTTTCTATAGTGATCCAAATGAAATGATTCCTAATTTGGAGTAAACTAGGAATGTATGGCTACAATTCTTATGAAGATATCGAATCTCATTTCTGTCTCTAAAAGTCTCAAAAGTTGTCACGAAGTTGAGAACTGGGTGCAAGACGTTGAGAGTTGAGAAAAAATTCGTATTCCAACTTTGGGAGGAAATCTGGACATAATTTAGATAGATTCTGGCAAAGTTTTCTTTTGAAAAGTTGTAGATCTTTCTTCTATGTTTCCAACGGTATAAAGTTTGTAAATTTTGGATATCAGAGTCAAAAGTTATGATCTTTATAAGTGGATACGTTCTGGACGCAAAAGCATACGGAAAAAAAGTAGACTATGAAAAGCAGACGATAAAAAGTAGACGATAAAAAGCATACGCAAAAAGCAGACGCAAAAAGCAGATGCAAAAAAGGCAGACGCAAAAAGCAGATGATAGAAATGAGACGATAGAACTAAGACGAAAGCAAAAACAGCATTTGTCTTTTTGGTCATAACTTCTCTCTGACCTCCAAATGATCCGATTTTTGAAGCATTGGATTTCTAACACATTTATTTATCTCTAAACAAAAATTTATGGTTTTTGGTATTAAATTGAAAATTATTGATTGAATCAAAGTAAGGGTATCGGTGGAAGGAGCATGAACGGGATATTTTACTAAACGTATTTCAATATTTTGATGATATCTTGGTCTATAGGATTCTGATTGGACCAAATTTATACTATAAATTAGGCCCGTTTTCTTTAGTAATTATGCATTTGTTGACTCCTGATTTATGATTTTTATGCTTATTTTGGTCCCGCATATTGATTTTTGATAAATTGCACATTGTTAGTATTTTGTTGTCATTTGTCATTAATTTTGCATAATTTTATTGGGACAATTGATCTGCGAATGAGTTGTATTTTGTAGGACCAAAGGAGTCAACATTCAACAAGTCAACACGCCGCGAGATTATTTGGGCGAACCAAACTCTTCATTATCCGAGGCTAATTAATGGTATTTAATTTTTCGCCGCCATGAAAGTGACCATTCAACGTCATTGCAATAACGGGCCATTAGCCGCAATGAAAGTCGGATAATCCGCCTATATTTGGCAAAAGTTCCTTTGTTCGACCCGCCCGCACGCATCCTATATAAAACTTTGCCATTTAGGGCAAAAACAAGCTGATCGCTCTCCCGAGGTTAACTTCTTCTTCTCTGCTTTCTCGTTCATCTAATAGGTTTTGTTTTCTCCGGTTTTTGCGCTTTGATTCGAGGCAATGACATCGCCCACATTCACCACCTTCTCTTCCGCCTTCATTTATGCGATTATTCCTCCATCCTTCACCGCTCGAGTCATGAGCAACGTCGGGTGTCCAAAGAAGTTGATGGACTCTTCGCCGTGATGTGTGGCTAAGTCTCCGATCTCTTCAAGATGGAGTAAGGTCTGAGTTTCGTGAGCTTAAGCTGGGGTAATCGATCTTAGTTTTAGATTTTGTTATATTTTCAGTATTAACTCCGAGTTGGAGAATACATTGTATGATGGATTGAATCCGTTATAGTTTAATCGGATGTTAAACTTTGATATATGTTATGGATTGATTATTGTTGAATGTTGTGCTTAAATACATGGAGTTCATGTATATCAGTTGGATGATTGCATTAATCGATTTAATCTGCCTAGTTGTGTTTGATTGAGTTGGTTGTGTTATTGTTTGATCGATTTATTGCATTAATCATTATATACATACACTAAGGTTTTTAACAAACTTTAATTAATCGAGTTGATTAATTAATTTTTGGACTTAACGAGTTGTTAAGGTTTAGCTTTCGAAACTTAGTGGATTTCAAACTCCGATATTATTTTGAACGATGATGACCCGAGCTACATTTTCGGAGAGTTTTTATTAATTGTTTTTAGTCCCTTTTAATTTCAATTGCCTTATCTTTTCAAAATCTCAAAAACATTTATTCTTACTTTGGCTTAGTTTAATTTTTAGTTAATCAAATCAAAACCCCCTTTTTATTGCTTTAATTGCATGCATCATTCAAACATTAGGCTAGTTCTAGATCGGTTAGTACCTTTCGTTCCTTGAGAGTCGACCCGAGGTTGCATCCTGTATTGCAATCCTTGGTATAAATTTTATTTGACCGGTTTCCGAGGATCAATTTTAATATTGAACGATAAGCCGACGATCAAATTTGGCGCCGTTGCCGGGGAATCAAATTAATTGGTTCTTTAGGTTAGCCAGTGTTTGTTTTGATTTTAATTTTGTTGTTTGCATTTTATTTGCATTGCATAATTTCATTCTTAATTTCGCTCGCTTAAGTGTTTTAGTGTTAATTCATTTTGTGATTCTTATTCATGCTTTCTTTCGGTGTTATTCTCGCTTGTTCTCGTTTATTGTGCTTAGTTGCGGGTAATTTTACCTTGCTTGTGCTTTGTTGTGCCTCTTGGCTGTGACGAGTTCATCATTCGTCGCAACTAGTTCATCATTCATCGCAGCGAGTTCATATATTCGTCACGGCGAATCCTCAATTGTGTTCTGTTCGCCGCAATAACTTCTACGAGCCACAATAATCAGGTGAATTTCAGCCTCATTTTATCCGCTATCGTTTTAGTGAGCGTTATTAGGTGAACTTCTCTTGTGCATGCCCCGTAGACTTAGGTTAGTTCATTTTCAACCTGAAATTGAGCGACACCTTAGACGACTTAGGAAGAACAAGAGAGAGCAAGAAAGACTTAGCACACTAGAACGATTAGAAACTGATATGGCTGAACAACAAGATTTTCCTGCTACCAACCAAGGAACGGAGATCATGGATTAAATGGTGACGGGAGAGAGTTGATGACAACAATGCTAACATCGACGTAGAACCATCCGAGAAGCTACAACCTCGGATGTAAACTACGATCCTTTCATCGTTGTCTGCCCTAACTTCGACGTAAATTTCGAAGTTAAAGGTTTATTGATTAACTCCCTACCCAAATTTCACGGTTTGGCAGGTGAGGACCCCTACATCTGTCAAAGTATGAAGCCTGTAGGAGCACATCTGGACCAGGTGCTGTGGAAGGTATTCCACTTGTCCCTAGAAGGAAAGGACCGGGAGTGGTACATGAGCCTCCCAAGGCATGTCGCGAATGCCTACCATAGTTGGGCCAACTTGAGAAAAGCTTTCCTGGAAAAGTACTTTCCAGCCTCGAGGACATCGTCAATGAGGAAAGAGATCTATTCTGCCAAGCAAGACTATGATGAGTCCTTGTATGACTATTGGAACAGCATTCCAAGATCTGTTGTCTCGGTGCCCCATCACCAAATCCCGGATGAACAACTCGCTCAATATTTCTATGATGGGGTGAAGAATCGTGAAAAAGAATGTTGGATCGCCGCTTCGGGAGGATCGCTGATCGACCTCACCGCACTCAAGCGTGGGCCTTGATTAAGAGGATGGCCCTAAATCATCAATGATATAGTGTCGAGATTCCAGAAGTGTCCAGGAAGTGGGAGCCATGTCGGCTCAGGCAAAAAGGATGGAAAGCCTGGAATCAAAGGTGGATTCCCTAGAGCATAAGATAACTTCACAGCTGTCCTCTATTACGGCTCAGCTGAAGATTTTGACTGTGCATTGCCCTTCGTCTTCTACTGAACTGGCCGCACCTAGTTGCGAATCTTGCGGATCGGTGATGCACATAACCGATGTCATCATCCGGAGGTATGAAGAAGTCTCGCGGTGTACCCGGGAGACAAAATCCTAAGTGGGATCCGTACTCAACACGATAATGAAGGATGGAGATCTCATCCTAACTTTAGTTGGAGGAGTAATGAGGGAAGAGCACCCAACTGCTTTCAACAAGGGAGTGGAGCTGGTCAATCTACAAACCAGTTCTAGGATCAACAAGCGTTGACGGTGCAACAACCGCCGCCAACAAAGGAGGACACCAACCAATTGCTGCATAGTATGATGACGTTGATGAAAGAGGAACGAACTTCGACAGCAACTCAATTCAACGCCATCGAAACCTCATCCAACAGGACTCCACTAAGAATGTTTTGTTTTAGCGCCTTGAAAAGCGCATGGATCAATGGGAGACCAAGGTGAGAACTCGAACTCGTATGTCACTCAATTGTCTAATAATTTGAGTGACAATCGTTAGAGCAGCGGATCCATTCCCTCCAACACGGTCATAAATCCAAAGAGTCTTAATGCTATTGAGCTACGGAGCGGAAGGAAAGTGCGATTCAACATTCCCGATAAAGAAGAATGCACCGAAAAATCGAGGTCAAGAGGCGCCAAATTAAGGAAAAGCCGGATGTGAGATCCAGAGTGAACAAGAAGAGAAGTTTAAAAGGACAACAATCAAGCAACTGGAAGTAAGAGTGAAAAGGAACAAAGAAACGAAATGAAGCAACACAAAGGGAAGTCAATCAAGGACCTTCCTTCCTAATTCCTACTGATGAGCAAGAAGGTCAACGAACTGAAACATGAAAAGGAAATTATTGACCTATTTGGGAAGGTGGAAGTAAATGCCCCTTTGGACTGGTTAAGAGAGTGCCGACCTATGCCAAGTATCTGAAAGACTTGTGCACCAACAAGAAGAAATTTAGGTTGAACGAAAGAGTCCAGGTCAGCTCGAATGTTTCCGTATTATTCAAGCCCCAAATTCCGGTAAAGTGTCAGGACCCAGGATCGTTCACCATTCCTTGTGTCATAGGAAAGGTGACAATTGGTAGAGCGTTGCTGTGGATTTGGGAGCGGCAATCAATGTGATGCCAAAATCTGTCTATGTAGCCCTGGGGGTTAAGAGCGTAAAACCTACTTCGGTAGTGTTACAGTTGGCTGACAAATCCTTCCGACACCCTGTGGGCATCATTGAGGACATTCTGGTCCAAGTGAAAGGATTAGTGTTCCCTGCTGATTTTTACGTGCTGGATATGTCTAATGAAGTGGTGCAGGACACTTCTCTAATCCTTGGACGACCCTTCCTTCGGACGGCAAGTACAATGATCAGTATGAAGGAAGGGAAGATCACTATGGAGGTTGGTGATCAACACGTTAGCTTCAACATGTATGAAGCTATGAAGCACCCTAACGAGGATTACTTCTTGCTTGGGGTGAATATGCTTGATGTTGTGATTGATGATGCTTGTTTCAATTTGCGTAAACTCTAACCCCGACCACTAATGATCTCTTTCAAGGCGTTTCTATTTTGATGATAGTGCGGTGCTTATTCGGATACGGAATGGACATGGAGCTGCCCAGACCCAAGCCGTTGACATAGAGCTTGGATATCAACCGCACGTCCATCCCGAGCTACAAGATCCACCGTGAGCACCGTGTGTTTCTTTTCTGCATTTTCAATATATTGTGCACATTATTTGATTTGACTTGAAATATTGTGTTGCATGAATGTGTTGATTAAGTGTGGGGAGCAACCCATCCAAGAGGAATAATTTGTAGTTAAATAGGATTTTCATTTCGCTTCAATAAATTGATTCCCTCTTGTTAGCTCGCATGTTTCTTGCTTCTATCTCAGGCCTCGCTTGCCATCAGGACAATGCCATGTTTAAGTGTGGGGAACTGTTCCTTTATATTCTCGCATTGTACACCTATTAAAATTTGTGCATAATTTCAGGCCCGTTGCTTTTATCGATAAATTTGGACTCAATCAAAACATTTTCTGCACTTGTTCTTTTGTGCCTTGCATGCAAAACCCTTATAAGTTTCAAATCGATACTTGAGTTTTGAAAATGCTCTCCATTCTTCGAACGATAATTGGTTTTGGCAAAATTTTAACTTTGAAGTTTTCAAAACAAAGTAAATGGGAGCATGCTAACAAGGTAGCATTTTAAGTTTTAAGACTTGAGATTGATCATTGAGACAAAACCTTGTTGGAAGGATATTCGAGCCAAATTTTTCTTCTATATTTTTGTGTGTGCATCCGCTAGTCCATTCTTCTCTAGAAATTGTGTCAATTTTACTCAAAGCTTGATGGACTAGATTTTTGTGGATATGATAGAGGCATTCTTTCTTTCAGCTCTTTCCCAAACACCAACCCTTAAACACTTTTTCCTCTTGCTAGCCCTCGAGCCTTTTGCTATGAGCATTTGCATACATTCTTAGATGATCGGTGAATCTGTGTTTAGTTATTAGTCGTTGAAAAAAAGTGTTGAAAATGAAAAGTGTTAGTCTTGTGTATCCCGAAAGGGATCATAATGTGTTGCATCCCAAAGGATTAGCATCTCAAAATGAGATAGCCAAAAAGAAAAAAGTGTGTGTATTCAATTTATTTTAGTGTAGTGTTTTAGTTTTCTTTGTTGACATCGATTCCTCACTTTACGCGCATGCTCATATTTTTCTTTCTTTCACATCATCCATTCATTTAGCCTTCCGCTCATTACAACCCTTAAAGACCTCTTGATCTTCAAATTGATAGTCCTTGTAGTGGAGAAATAAAATTGATAAGCTTTATGGTAGGAGATGTATTAAGTAGATTGAGAGAAAATATCCCTACTATACAAGTGAGTCGAGCGTAAACACCATATCTCGAGTGATTCTCCGTTGTTCAATCTCTTGGCTTAAATTCTTTCAATGTTTGTTTTATTAGCACTCTTTCAATTTGCTGCGTTCAATTCGATAAAGTGGATCGAGTCAATTTTGGTTGTTGTTCGAGCATGGGCAGAATTTTCTTTTACTCTTGTACCTTTTGACTCTTATAAGCTTTGTTCAGAGTACAAAGGTTTAAGTGTGGTGTTGGATCCTGCTATCGAACCCAACTACATATCAGATTCCTCCTACTTAACGCATGATTCCTTATAAACTCTTCTTGCTCGATACCATAAATGTTGGGACCGAGACCCAACTACATAAGGTAACTAAACCGAAGCAAACGGAAACGAAGGAAGCGGAAATTTCAGATCGAAACAAAATGCGAAGTTTAACAAACCAAAGTAATAAGGTATAAATGCAAGCGAAGCAAGAACTAATCGAATCAAACGAATGTATTCAATCGAATATAGCGAAGTTTAAATAATCGAATACGAATCACAAAGCGGAACGAATAAGCGAAAGCGGGATCGAATCGAATGCAAATCGAATACGGATAGAAAACAAAGTAAGCAAACAAATCAATTTAAACTGAAAACACCTTCCGACATCCGTGAATCAAGAAAGAACAGGAAATGAGAAGCGTTGGGAATTCTAAGACGTTCCAAAATCTGATATAAATTTTTTTTTTCTTTCTTATTCTCATTTCTTACATCAATCACATCCATATAATTTCCCATAGGAAAATTCATTCTTAAACCCGAAACTCAACAATCATACAAATTCTTATTTATCCATACAAATCTCAAATTCTATTTTTTTATCCCAATTTTTATCGAAATTTCGGCAGCATAACGACTGCCTTTTTCCTAACCCAAACCTGCAAGGGTAAAGAAATACACTTCTAAAAACTCAAACAATCATACACACATCAAAATCAACCGGACCTCAGTCCGGGATCTCAAAGCAGATAAACACAAACCTATTTCTAAACCGCTCAAATTGTAACTCAATACACTAGTCTCATCAATCAAACTCATTCCCAGAATCAAACATAAATATATATTCCCAAATTATCCATAATTTCATATACAAATTTCACAATCATTCACAATTCTCAACCTTATACACAAATGCATTGCTCCCCAACTTATCTAAAGTTATAAACATACTCATACTCAAGATCCAAATTACTCAAAAGCTAACGTATTCAAAAGTCGAAACTGACGTCTTCACATTCTTTCATCCGATCTCCTGCTCGAAACCTGGAGATGAGGATGAAAGGGGGGGTGAGCTCGAAAGCTCGTGGATAACACATTTATAAATCGATAAATAAGCGGAAATCATTTTTCACAAGCTTTTTGCCAAAAGGGCTAATTTTTCAAACTTTATAATTTTTCAAACAATTTCCTCAAACACTTTTTCATATTTTCAAACTTTTCAACTTTCAAATATTTCTCTCAAACTCTTTCCAATTTTCCCAAACTTCTCATAAAAATCTCATTTTCTCATTTTCAAAATTCTCAATTCTTCATAAATATGAATGCAACATAATTTCAATTTTCATTTCTCACTTTATAAACAAGAATGCGAATACGTAAACAAAGCAAAACACATAACATATCATAATGGTCCAGCTAGTCCAAATAGAGCGATCATAGATCAAGCATATGGGTCTGTGCTGATCAGTGAATAGAACGCATTACACTTTCTCAAGCATACGTCCAAATTGTAGCCGTGAAGAAGTCCGAATCGAGTCCGTGCACTAGCGGGCAGCACTGGAGAAGGCTATACACATGAGACAAATACTGACTCACCAAAGGACCTACCAAACCCACATAACACATTCATAAACGAAAATCAATTTGTTCAAGGCACAAATTTCAAATCTTGATATTTTTCACACACGTGTCCTAATGCATATATTTTCATTCATAAATTCACAATCTTCAAGCAATACAATACACATAACACATTCTCAAAAGTCAATAATGCACAACCATAGCAATTATTAAAACTTCATATATAATGATGCAAATTTTATTCAAAACTCATTTGGGACTCAGAATGCCAAACGATAACAAACTTTTATTTTCAAATATTTACAAAACCTTAATTTATCAAAATCCAAATTTTACTTTCTTTAATTTTTCAAAAGTCGAGATTGCTTACAAATCAAAATATAAATATGCTACCCACCTCGAAATGACGCTAGAAGGTTATCCCGAGCTTCAATTTGATCCTTGCTTCTTTCCTTCTTTCACTTAAATCGACCTAAACCATAATAACCCAAATTCACATCATAAATTTGCATAAGTCTCAAAATTAACTATCGGAAATTCATAATTATCATACTTCCAAGTTATTTAATCTCCAATTTTGAAAATCCCCAATTTTCAAAATTGGCCTAATCCAAGACACTCGAATTCAATCTCATAAAACATAATTTCTTCAAAATTAATCTCACAATTCCTCAATTCACATTAATTCCAAACTATTTAAATCCTCAATTTCAAAAATCCCCAAATCTTAAAATTGGCCAAAACCAATTTATCCCAATTCAATACCATAAAAATACAATTTCTTCAAAATTGATTTCATATATCATCAATTCATCATATTTCCTATAATTCTACACCAAAATATCTCAAAATTCTCAATCATAAAATTTAGCCTAAACTTTAAACAAATTTCCATCCAAAATTAAACCCAGCCTAAAGCATATATTTCAAAATTAATTCTACAATCCATAAACCCATCTCATATGTCATAATTCTAAACCGAAAATTAATCAAAATCTCAAAGTAGAACAATTTCTCTTACCTCTTTCTCTTCCAAATTCGAATTTTTTTGGCTTGAAAGGAAGCTCTTATGCTCCTCTACCTTTTCTCTCTTGGAACCATCCCAAAATCCTTAAGAAATAAGAAGAAAAATCGAAAATAACTTTCTCTCCTCTTCCTCCATAACCAAGCTTCCACTCTTCTTCTTCTTATTTTCTTTTCTTCTTCTGAAATTTTCAGACACTTTCGTGGCTTTTAATAAGCCAAATGACATCTCTTGCATGTGTTTCATTAATTGAAGGTCAAATGACCAATTTGCCCTTCATTCAAAGCTTAAAGTTACGCTTACTTGCGGTTTGATTCGCACTATCGATTTGAAGGAATTTGTCCAAACTTCCTTCTCGAGAAATGTTCCTCTCAATCATACGAATCCAACGCCACCGACCGCGCTCAATTCCGATCACTACATCAAAAGTTATGCACAAAACAGTGCGGGAATATCCATATTCTAACACATTTTTCATGTACGATTATTTCCGTCCAAAAATTCACATTCTTAATCCCAGATTTGAAACTCGCTGTCTTCATAACAATTATAGCCTTATGTCTCTAGTTTAATTCAAAATAAGAATCGTCTCATTTCGATTCCCAGATCAAAAGTTATACTCAAATTACTCACAGGTGTTCCCAATCCAAAAATTTCACCCTAATCCGAACTTAAATTCAAAAATTAAAAGTCCTAAGGGCAAAATTGACATTTCATGTCTTCATATGATTTGTAGCCCCTTGTCTTATCTTTATTTCGCCTCAAGAATCGCTTCAATCGGATCTCTACAGATCCTGAATTTCACAAAACACTGAATCATGCTCGGAAAATTTCCCGACACAATTTGATTAAATTAATCACCATTAATTTAATCTCAAAAGTTCACAAATTTCTTATAAAATGAAATTCATTGTCTTAGGAATCCAACGCAAAAAGAATCAACTCAATCGGATGTCGGACGGAAAAGATATAGGCAAAATAGTGAGCAAAGGTCGGATTGAAAACAAAGAAATCAAGAAATTTCAGAAGCAAAACGGCGTCGTTCCAAGCAGAAACGCCCGCGTTTGGGCGGCGAAGACGCTGTCGCCCGGCGCATCGCTGTCGCCTCTAGCGACGCGAGTTTAATGCTCGCCATCGTTATGGCGATGCTGTCGCCATGAGCGACGGCGGTCGGATATTCGCCATCGCTATGGCGATCTGCCGCCAGAAGCGACGGCGGTGACGCTTCGCCATCGCTATGGCGATACGCTGCCGCCTCAGCGACGAGGATAAATCATTTTCCTCTTTTTTTTCCCTCTAAACTTCCAAAATTCATAACTTTTAATCCCGAACTCCGATTTTGACAAACTTAGTCTCTATAGAAAGCTTAAAAGCTCTAAATCTTCCAAGAAGAACATAAACTCAATTCGACTCTACGGAGTCCATTTTCCGTCAAAGATACTATCCTCTATACAAACTTGTAAAAATCATAACTTAAATTTCCGAGATCGAAAATTGCATACTTTATATCGAAATAAAGATCAAAACAAATCCTTCAATTTTCATGAAGAACATCAAAGCTCAATTAACCTCTAACTAGGTTAATTTCTCAGTCAAAGTTTCAACCATAATAAAAGTCAAACCCGATCAAACATAAACTTTGGTCGATCATAACTTTCACCCCGACATCGAAAAATTACAAACTTTATGTCCACAAAAATCTCTCAACATAATCTACAAGTTTCATGTAGATCATTTTATCAAATTTTGCCTCAAACAAAAGTCAACTTTCAAATGCCAAAAAGGTCAACTATTTCACAATTTTTCATATTTTCATACTTTCTCTCTTTATTTCATGATCTTCAACTTAATTTCAATCAACTCATCCACTTGATCATAGTCAAATTGTCACTCAAGGTTCGGGGTCCAACATTTCTCCCCCTCTTAAAAGAATTTCGTCCTCGAAATTCATATTTACTTAACTCCACGTAACTCATTCTTGCATAAATTTCTTTCTAAACAAAGATCATCAAGCACTTTCTTACTAATTTCTTTCCAAAACTCATAATCAATTACTTTTTCATCAAATTTACTCATCATACATATTCTCAATCTCTTCACAATTTTCACTTCCTTAAATCATATATCACTCATATCATATCAAAACACTATATCTATAACTCATTATTTCTTTATATATGGACAAGTCAATGGTCCATTTCTTAAAGAATCTAATATGGTTCAATCATCATTTAATCTTTATCACCATGTCATCTTTCAAATAGTCATACTTGCATCTCATGTAAGTATAGGCTATATCAATTTCTCCCAATTCATTTTGCAATTTACATTTCAGCCCACAAACACATGTTTCTAATCAATCATATTCTTAACACCCTAAACAAACAATCACTTTAATTCTTCAAATAAGGCATGACAAGTCATGCACATCAATTTCACATTCCTAAAATCGATTATGATTCTCGTCACTTTAATCCACAATCAATTTAATTCTCCAAATATTTCTCATTTACTCCTATCCTTCAAGCATTTCTTATTTTAATCTCAAGATAATGCCATAATGAACTTCAAATCTCAAGTTCATTAACACACACTACCTTACTCGCACAATCACTAAATTCAATCTCGATAATCATATTGCCCAAGTATGATCATAATATTGGCTCGATATTATAAATGTTGGATCCGTTACATCGAACCCAACTACGATATGATTCCTCCTACGAACGCATGATTCCTTATAAACTCTTTCGCTCGATACCATAAATGTTGGGTCCGCATCGAACCCAACTACGATACAGATTCCTCCTACGAACGCATGATTCCTTATAAACTCTTCTTGCTCGATACCATAAATGTTGGGACCGAGACCCAACTACATAAGGTAACGGAAACCAAGCAAACGGAAACGAAGGGAAGCGGAAATTTGGATCGAAACAAAATGCGAAGTTTAACAACCAAAGTAAATAAGGTAGCAAATGCAAGCGGAAGCAAGAACTAATCGAATCAAACTAATGTATTCAATCGAATATAGCGGTTAAATAATCGAATACTAATCACAAAGCGGAACGAATAAGCTTAAAGCGGATCGAATCGAATGCAAATCGAATACGGATAGAAAACAAAGTAAGCAAACAAATCAATTTAAACTGAAAACACCTTCCGACATCCGTGAATCAAGAAAGAACAGAAATGTAAGCGTTGGGAATTCCTAAGACGCTCCAAAACTGATATAATTTTTTTTCTTTCTTATTCTCATTTCTTACATCAATCACATCCATATAATTTCCCATAGGAAAATTCATTCTTAAACCCAAACTCAACAATCATACAAATTCTTATTTATCCATACAAATCTCAAATTCTATTTTTTATCCCAATTTTATCGAAATTTCGCAAGATAATTACCGCTTTTTCCTAACCCAAACTGCAAGAGGTAAAGAAATACACTTCTAAAACTCAAACAATCATACACACATCAAAATCAACCGGACCTCCGTCCGGATCTCAAAGAGATAAACACAAACCTATTTCTAAACCGCTTCAAATTGTAACTCAATACACTAGTCTCATCAATCAAACTCATTCCTTAATCAAACATAAATATATATTCCCAAATTATCCATAATTTCATATACAAATTTCACAATCATTCACAATTCTCAACCTTATACACAAATGCATTGCTCCCAACTTATCTAAAGTTATAAACATACTCATACTCAAGATCCAAATTACTCAAAAGCTAACGATTCAAAAGTCGAAACCGACGTTTTCACATTCTTTCATCCGATCTCACCGTCAAACACGGAGATGAGGATGAAAGGGGGTGAGCTCAAAGCTCGTGGATAACACATTTATAAATCGATAAATAAGCGGAAATCATTTTCACAAGCTTTTTGCCAAAAGGGCTAATTTTTCAAACTTTATAATTTTTCAAACAATTTCTCAAACACTTTTTCATATTTTCAAACTTTTCAACTTTCAAATATTTCTCTCAAACTCTTTCCAATTTTTCCAAACTTCTCATAAAATCTCATTTTTCTCATTTTTCAAAATTCTCAATTCTTCATAAATATGAATGCAACATAATTTCAATTTTCATTTCTCACTTTATAAACAAGAATGCGAATACGTAAACAAAGCAAAACACATAACATATCGAATGGTCCGCTAGGTCCAACAGAACGATCGCATGCACCCCCAAGCGGTCCCATGCGATCGTGAATGAACGCATTACACTTTCCGCATTGCGGTCCAGCAGTAGCCGTGAAGGAGTCTGAATCGAGCTCCGTACACTAGCGGCAAACTGGAGAAGGCTATACACATAGAGACAATAACGACTCACCAAAGGACCTACCAAACCCACATAACACATTCATAAACGAAAATCAATTTGCTCAAGGCACAAATTATAAATCTTGATATTTTTCACACACGTGTCCTAATGATATATTTTCATTCATAAATTCACAATCTTCAAGCAATACAATACACATAACACATTCTCAAAAGTCAATAATGCACAACCATAGAATTATTAAAACTTCATATATAATGATGCAAATTTTATTCAAAACTCATTTGGGACTCAGAATGCCAAACGATAACAAACTTTTATTTTCAAATATTTACAAAACCTTAATTTATCAAAATCCAAATTTTTACTTTCTTTAATTTTTCAAAAGTCGTAGATTGCTTACAAATCAAAATATAAATATGCTACCCACCTCGAAATGACGCTAGAAGGTTATCCCGAGCTTCAATTTGATCCTCGCTTTTTCCTTCTTTCACTTAAATCGACCTAAACCATAATAACCCAAATTCACATCATAAATTTGCATAAGTCTCAAAATTAACTATCGGAAATTCATAATTATCATACTTCCAAGTTATTTCAATCTCCAATTTTGAAAATCCCCAATTTTCAAAATTGGCCTAATCCAAGACACTCAATTCAATCTCATAAAACATAATTTCTTCAAAATTAATCTCACAATTCCTCAATTCACATTAATTCCAAACTATTTAAATCCTCAATTTCAAAATCCCTAAATCTTAAAATTGGCCTAAACCAATTTATCCCAATTCAATACCATAAAATACAATTTCTTCAAAATTGATTTCATATATCATCAATTCATCATATTTCCTATAGTTCTACACCAAAATATCTCAAAATTCTCAATCATAAAATTTAGCCTAAACTTTAAACAAATTTTTATCCAAAATTAAACCCAGCCTAAAGCATATATTTCAAAATTAATTCTACAATCCATAAACCCATCTCATATGCCATAATTCTAAACCAAAATTAATCAAAATCTCAAAGTAGAACAATTTCTCTTACCTCTTTCTTCCAAATTGAATTTTTGGCTTGAAAGGAAGCTCTTATGCTCCTCTACCTTTTTCTCTCTTGGAACCATCCCAAAATCCTTAAGAAATAAGAAGAAAAATCAAAATAACTTTCTCTCTCCTCTTCCTCCATAACCAAGCTTCCACTCTTCTTCTTCTTATTTCTCTTTCTTCTTCTGAAATTTTCCAGACACTTTCGTGGCTTTTAATAAGCCAAAACGACATCTCTTGCATGTGTTTCATTAATTGAAGGTCAAATGACCAATTTGCCCTTCATTCAAAGCTTAAAGTTACGCTTACTTGCGGTTTGATTCGACTATCGATTTGAAGGAATTTGTCCAAACTTCCTTCTCGACAAAATGTTCCTCTCAATCATACGAATCCAACGCCACTGACCGCGCCAATTCCGATCACTACATCAAAAGTTATGCACAAAACAAGACGGAATATCCATATTCTAACACATTTTCATGTACGATTATTTCCGTCCAAAAATTCACATTCTTAATCCCAGATTTGAAACTCGCTGTCTTCATAACAATTATAGCCTTATGTCTCTAGTTTAATTCAAAACAAGAATCGTCTCATTTCGATTCCCAGATCAAAAGTTATACTCAAATTACTCACAGTGTGTTCCTAATCCAAAATTTCACCCTAATCCGAACTTAAATTCAAAATTAAAAGTCCTAGGGCAAATTGACATTTCATGTCTTCATATGATTTGTAGCCCTTGTCTTATCTTTTATTTCTACCAAGAATCGCTTCAATCGGATCTCTACAGATCCCGAATTTCACAAAACACCTAATCATGCTCGAAAATTTCCCGACTCACTTTGATTAAATTAATCACCATTAATTTAATCTCAAAAGTTCACAAATTTTTATAAATGAAATTCATTGTCTTAGGAATCCAACGCAAAAGAATCAACTCAATCGGATGTCGGACGGAAAAGATATAGGCAAAATAGTGAGCAAAGGTCGGATTGAAACAAAGAAATCAAGAATTTCGAAGAAAACGCGTCGTTCAAATGTAAACGCCTGCGCGCGTTTGGCGAGGCGAAGACGCGGTCGCTTCTAATGACGCGAAGCGAATGCTCGCCATCGTTATGGCGATCTTGGCGTCAGTAGCGACGGCTGGACATTCGCCATCGCTATGGCGATACGCGTCGCCGTAATGACGGCGGCCGGATGCTCGCCATCGCTATGGCGATACGCTGCGCCTCTAATGACGAGGATAAATCATTTTCCTTTTTTTTCCTCTAAACTTCCAAAATTCATAACTTTTAATCCGAACTCCGATTTTGACAAACTTAGTCTCTATAGAAAGCTTAAAGAAAGCTCTAAATCTTCCAAGAAGAACATAAACTCAATTCGACTCCTACGGAGTCCATTTTCCGTCAAAGATACTATCCTCTATACAAACTTGTAAAATCATAACTTAAATTTCCGAGATCGAAAAATTGCATACTTTATATCGAAATAAAGATCAAAACAAATCCTTCAATTTTCATGAAGAACATCAAAGCTCAATTAACCTTTAACTAGGTTAATTTCTCACCAAAGTTTCAACCATAATAAAAGTCAAACCCGATCAAACATAAACTTTGACCGATCATAACTTTCACTCCCGATATCGAAAAATTACAAACTTTATGTCCACAAAATCTCTCAACATAATCTACAAGTTTCATGTAGATCATTTTATCAAATTTTGCCTCAAACAAAAGTCAACTTTCAAATGCCAAAAGGTCAACTATTTCACAATTTTTCATATTTTCATACTTTCTCTTTATTTCATGATCTTCAACTTAATTTCAATCAACTCATCCACTTGATCATAGTCAAATTGTCACCAAGTTCTGGGTCCAACAGTTGGGGATTTGATCGACCAAATTTATACTATAAATTAGCCCGTTTTCTTTAGTAATTATGCATTTGTTGACTCGATTTATGATTTTTTGCTTATTTTGGTCCCGCATATTGATTTTTGATAAATTGCACATTGTTTGTATTTTGTTGTCATTTGTCATTAATTTTGCATAATTTTATCGGGACAATTGACATCGCGAATGAGTTGTATTTTGTAGACCAAAGGAGTCAACATTCAACAAGTCAACACGCCATGAGATTCATTGGGCTTAACTAAACTCTCCATTCGCCGGGCGAATTAATGGTATTTAATTTTTCGCCATGCGAAAGTGACTATTCAACGTTACGCAACGAACGAAGCCATTAGCCGCAATGAAAGTCGGATAATCCGCCTATATTTGGCAAAAGTTCCATCGTTCAACCCTACCGCACACATCCCTATAAAACTTTGCCATTTAGGGCAAAAACAGAAGCCGCCTCCCGAGGTTAACTTCTTCTTCTCTGCTTTCTCGGTTGCCTAATAGGTTTTGTTTTCTCGGTTTTTGCGCTTTGATTCAAGGCAATGTATATCGCCCACATTCACCACCTTCTCTTCCGCCTTCATTTCGCCGCGATTATTCCTCCATCCTTCACCGTCTCGAGTCATGAGCAACGCCGGGTGTCCAAAGTGATGGACTCTTCTCGCCGTGATGTGGCTAAGTCTCCGATCTTCAAGATGGAGGTGGTCTGAGTTCCGTGAGCTTAACTGGGGTAATCGATCTTAGTTTTAGATTGCTATATTTTCAGATTAACTCCGAAGTCGAGAATACATTGTATGATGGATTGAATCCGTTATAGTTTAATCGGATGTTAAACTTTGATATATGTTATGGATTGATTATTGTTGAATGTTGTGCTTAAATACATGGAGTTCATGTATATCACTGGATGATTGCATTAATCGATTTAATCGCTTAGTTGTGTTTGATCGAGTTGGTTGTGTTATTGTTTGATCGATTTATTGCATTAATCATTATATACATACACTAAGGTTTTAATAAACTTTAATTAATCGAGTTGATTAATTAATTTTGGACTTAACGAGTTGTTAAGGTTTAGCTTTCAAACTTAGTGGATTTCAAACTCCGATATTATTTTGAACGATGATGACCCGAGCTACATTTTCGGAGAGTTTTATTAATTGTTTTAGTCCCTTTTAATTTCAATTGCCTTATCTTTTCAAAATCTCAAAACATTTATTCTTACTTTGGCTTAGTTTAATTTTTAGTTAATCAACTCAAAACCCCCTTTTTATTGCTTTAATTGCATGCATCATTCAAACATTAGGCTAGTCTAGATCGGTTAGTACTTTGGTTCCTTGAGAGTCAACCCGAGGTTGCATCCTCGTATTGCAATCCTTGGTATAAATTTTATTTGACTGGTTTCCGAGGATCAATTTTAATATTGAACGATAAGCTGACGATCAGATTCCAATTGAAGTTATTCTTGATTTGTAGTAAACTAGAATAATAGGCCTACAAATCATATGAAGAAGATGATTCTTGATCAAGTCTCTAAGGTTTTCAATTTCAAGATGGAAGTTGGATATAGTACACTATTTTGGAGAGGAACAATCCGAAAATGTTTGAGGCATATCTTCCAAATTGCTGAACCAAATTGAGTGAAATTAGAGTCGATGGAAAGATAAAAGATAGAGGAACACTTTTATAAAAGAGAGTGAGCTCAAATTTCACTAGTTTTGTCTCCTGATTGAATGTGAACAGTAAACTTGAAAGGGTATTTTTGAAAGTCTAAAAGTAAGCCAGTGACAAATGAATTGTGATTTCAATGGTTCTAGAGAGGCATAAACCTAAGTGTTAGTTATGCTTAAATGAATTTTGGTATGGGGATAGTGTTGAGATGTATCAAAGAGTGATACCCGAGATTTATCATGAACATACATTGTACATAATACATCTCATACATGTGCATTATTGAATATTTTAAATGGTGTAAATTGTCATATCGTGTATACTATGTGTTATAGAGGAGCAACTGGAACATCAACTTCCAGACGTTGCTAGATCTTCTAGGCGTTAGCTTCGGGAGCAACCTGTGAGTAACCTAGACGGTCTCACTCAATTAATTGTTTGCTTTAGAATATGTTTTGAATGAGTTATTTAAGTGCTCCAAACATGCGAAATTTGTGAATGTGCATATGAATGCAAAAGTGTGCTCAGCATTTCTGCTGAATGCCGGACTAAGGTCCGATGATGAATATGATCAAAATGTGAATGTGCATCCATGTGATTGACTGAGGTTATGTTATGTGAAACATTCATTTCATGAATGCATGAAAGATAAAGGTAGTTATGACCGGAGTTGCCAGGATAAAGAGCTTAAAGCTCAGAATGTGAATAGAGCCTTGAGCTCGAGTGCGACTGTCCCCGATATCCACGAAGGGATATGGGACGTTATACGACAAAGCTCGACATCCATGAAGGGATGAGCTGGAAAAAGGCACTCAATCATAACGACAATAATAAATGAAAGTGAGTCTCACGTGCATTGCCAATTATAAGTGATGTATGTTTTGTATGAACAATGTGATACATTGTGAATATGCAATGAAGTGAATATTATGTTATGTGCAATAATGTGATATATTGTGAATATGCAATGAAGTGAATATTATGTTATGTGCAATGATGTGATGCATGGATTGAGTGAACCATCGATGATGGTTACCTCATTGAGTTCGCAAAACTCACCAAAATTGCAACATTATCTTTTCAGGACCAAAAGACAACTCTAGCTATTAAAGAGGCTCTACTAGCCAAGTAAATTGCGATTGGAGATAGAGGTCATGGCTCAAAGGTCGGTCAGCTGGGGTTTTTTTGAGTGGTTTAGATAATTTTGACACTCTTTCCTCATTCACGTAGCACTATTGTATTATGTTTCTGATGATGTACATTTGGATAATGTTGAAAGACAATGTAGACTTCGATTTTGTGAAATGTAATGAGAAAAAAGTTGTTTTTAAAATATTGTGATCTTCTTATGATGCTTTATAAGTGAATTATGTTACCATGCTATATGAAGGAAATGTAGTGATCGATCGTAGCGTGCCCTCATCGTAGGATATGTACCGGAATGACCTCCGGGCGTCCCGGTGGGTACCCTGCGGTAAGGGGGTGCTACAAGAAGAGCAAGAGGCTCTAGAACCATTAAACCTAAACATGAATGTTCCTGAGGAGGGCACAATAGCCCAACATAGACGGGACCGTGATCGATGACTTATAGAAAAGAAAAACTCTTTAGCTCGCATCACGTTCTCGAGTAGCATGGATAATGATATCATCGTGAGTTCCGTAAGTTCAAAACCGCAGCGACATGTGGTCCGGATTGGTGCTCGTTTTGGAGGTGCTTCAAAGGACCAAAGTGAGGTCACTTACAATTAAGTTTGATACTTACAAATAGCGCCAGATGATTCAATGCAGAAGCATTTAAGGAAAATGTCCAACATGGTAAGTGAGTTACGTGATGTTGGTCATTAATTGTCTGATGAACAACAAGTGCAAGCTGTGATTCGTTCATTGCCTCAAAGTTGGGAGCATATGAAGATGCACCTAACTCATAATGAAAACATCAAGACAATGAAAGATGTTACAAGACATCTTATCTTGGAGGAAGAGCGTCTCGAAGCCTCAAAGATGTCTTCTGAGACATATGCAGTCAGTTCTAGCTTACATGGAGCTATAAACAAGAAACGCAAGCATCATGGTGGATATAAGTGGAAGAAGAATAAGAAATTTAATCACTCTCCTCAGGGATCCAAGAAGGCAAAATGGAACCAACGTGGAAAGGAAAATGTCCCTTTAAGAAGAAGAACATGAAACATATAAAGTGCTATAATTGTGGTAACAAGGGCCACTTTGCTCGAGATTGTACCGTGCCTAAGAAGGTACAACTTTGTAGTACACACATTTGTTCTATGAATGTTTCTTGTTTTGTTTTTATAACTGAATCACATCTTTTATGGATTGTAGACTCAGGAGCAACCAACCATGTAGCGAAGGATCATGATGCCTTCGTTGAATTTCGTAAACTCCCACATGGAAGTCGATGGCTTTATGTAGGTGATAATTCCAAAGTTGCTGTACAAGGAATTGACACATGTAAATTGGACATGCGTGGAGGGCAACCTCTTATCTTACATGAAGTCTTATTTGCTCCACAGATTCGTAGGATTCTTTTATTTGTATTAATGTTAGTTAAACTTGGTTTTAATATAAATTTCCACAGTGGTGGAATGGATTTGCATCTTGGATCTATTAATTATGGTCATGGTTTTTTATTGGATGGTTTGATTGTGTTAGATGTGTTAAAGGAAAATAATAATATTAGTTATTCATTATTCACATCTAGTAATTTCAACAATGATGCAACTTTGTGGCACGCTAGACTATGTCATATTGGTCAAAATCGAATAAGTCGATTGGCTAAAGAAGGACTGTTAGGTAATCTAAGTCAAATATATCTACCTACATGTGAGCATTGTTTAGCTGGTAAAATGGCACGAAAGCCATTTGGAAAGGGAACACGAGCATTATATCCATTGCAATTAATTCATTCTGACATTTGTGGTCCAATGAATGTAAGGGCTAGACGTGGGGCAATTTATTTCATCACTTTTATAGATGACTATACTCGATATGGTCATGTCTATTTGATTTCTCATAAATCGGAGGCATTCGATTGCTTCATCAAATATATGAACTTAGTTAAGAATCAATTAGATAAGAAAATAAAAGCTTTACGAACTGATCGAGGACAAGAATACTTGTCAGGCAAGTTCAAAGCTTTATGTAATGAGAAAGGAATAGAAAGACAATTAACAATTCCTAAGACCGCATAACAAAACCGTGTCACTGAAAGACGAAATAGGACACTATTAGAAATGATTAGGTCCATGATGGCCGAAGCAAATTTATCTATCACCTTTTGGGGTGATGCATTGCTTCTGCCACCCACGCATTTAATCGTAATACAAAATCATTACTAGCACACCATATGAGTTATGGACTGGTAGGAGACTCGATATGTCAAGTCTCGACTTTGGGGCAAAAGCATTTGTTCACGATCTCTCTCATAAACATGGGAAATTAGGCCAAGAGGGAGGAAAAGTATTTTATTAGATACTCAGAACACTCAAAAGGATACGTGTTCATTAGTGAACAAAGTAATGGAGGTGTAACTGAATTTGAATCACGGGATGTAACATTCTTAGAGAATGATTTTCCAAAGCAAGGCGAAATAGGTAAAAAACTATTGATATATGAGGCGCTTGATCAGAATGATTCTGTTATAATGAATCAAGATGGGGAACTTCAACCAAGTGGGAGCAATTCCATAGAAAAGGTTCTCTATAATGACTGATCCAAGTGGAACCAATCAGATCAATCATGAATTTGTTTATGATAAACCTCGATTAAGACGGAGTAATCGAGGGATAATTCCCCGACGTCATTTTGAGATTGAAGGAGAAATTAATATGATTGTTCAATAAGAAGAAGAAGAGCCAAGGAATATAAATGAGGCTCTTACTGGCCCTACTAAAGAAGAATGGATGAAAGCAATGACAGAAGAAATGTCTTCTTTAAGCTCAAATCAAGTATGGGACTTGGTTGACCTCCCAGAAGGACATAAAGCAATTGGGAATAAGTGGGTTCTCAAAATTAAGCGAAAAGCTGATGGCAATATCGAAAGATATAAGGCACGTCTTGTATTAAAAGGGTACACACAACAGCAGGGAATTGATTACGAGGAAACGTTTTCACCAGTTGTGAAGTTTGCTTCAATTCGTCTTATTTTTGTCTATAGTAGCTAGTATGGATCTTGAATTACATCAAATGGATGTAAAAACTTCTTTTCTCAATGAATAATTAGATGAAGAAATCTATATGGAACAACCTATAGGTTTTATCAAGGCTGGTCAAGAAAATAAAGTTTGTCGATTATTAAAATCAATTTATGGCCTGAAGTAGTCTTCAAGACAATGGTATATTCGATTTCATAATGTAATCATTTCATATGATTTTCAAATGATCGATGAGGACCATTGTGTGTATGTTAAGTGATCCAAAGATAAATTTGTGATTTTATCTTTATACGTAGATGATATATTGATTGCTTGTAATGACTGTGTGTTTCTTACGGAAATCAAAGAATGGTTATCATCTAAATTTGAAATGAAAGACATGGGTGAAGCGACATACATTCTTGGAGTCAAGATTTCAAGAGAACGTTCAAAGAAATTGTTATCTCTTTCACAAGTGATGTACATTCAAAGAATTCTTGAACGATTCCGTATACAAGATTGCAAACCAATTCATAATCCTATTGCTAAAAATGAAGGCCTTAGTAAAAGAAATTGCCCGTCAACGCCACAAGAAAGGGAACAAATGAAGAATGTTCCCTACACTAGTGCAGTTGGAAGTCTTATGTACGCAATGATGTGTACAAGACCAGATATTTGTTATGTTGTTGGGATGGTAAGCAGATATCAGTCAAATCCAGGCCAAGCACATTGGAAAGCAGTAAAGAGAATATTGAGGTATCTAAAAGGAACCGTGGACTATGCATTATGCTATCAAGGCAATGATCTATGTATACAAGGATATACAGATGCAGATTGGGGAGGAGATTTAGATGAAAGAAAATCTACCTCAGGATATGTATTCTTACTAAACCATGGAGCAATATCATGGAAAAGTAAAATACAATCCTGCTTTGCATTATCCACAATGGAAGCTGAATTTATAGCGTTCTGAACTACAGTACAAGAGGTTGTGTGGCTTCATCGATTCCTTGTGCATTTGGGAGTCACTAAAAGCAAAATTAATCCAGTGACCATCAACTGTGATAGTCAAGCTGCAATCGCTTATACAAAGACCCCAAATTTCATTGTAAGGCCAAGCACATAGATACTAAATATAATTATGTGAAAGATATAGTTGCACAAGGAGAAGTGAACATAAGATATATATCTCGCTGAGATATGATAGCAGACCAATGACAAAGCCAATTTCTAGAGATGTATTTATTGGGCATGTAAAGTCACTAGGATTGCGTAGATGTTGAAATGTCGATAAAATATTTTCTATGTATGTTCACTCGGTCTAATGTCACTTGTTTGGAAATAATTATGATGAAGATTATACATTGTGTATCATTTGATTCATGAATATATGTGTTTTATGTATAAATATATTTTGAGATGAATCATAAGTATATGAGACAGATTATAGATTGGCCCTCTCACATGGGAAATCACCTATAGTGTTTATGGTCGCTAGAGATGAGGCATGTTTAAAGTTTATTATCTAGGTGATAATTGAGAGCGCGAAACTTAAACCATAAATGCCTCAAGGAAATTGGTTCAAAATGATTTATTAATCACTATATCTGTCTTACGTTGCCAGATATGGGTTCTAAATAAATTGGTGAGTAGATAAGTGAACTCAAGTTAAACATTGAGTATGTTTGAACTATCATCTATACGGTATTTTTTGATTAAAAGATGTTCAAGTCAAACGAAGTGGGTAAATACCATAGCATATGACTCGTACCATGTGGGCACAACTTACCACAAAAAGGGATTAATGTAAGTCGCACGATCTCATCTTACATTGTGTGAGACCTTTGGGGTTTAGAAAAAACCTCATCATATACCCTTATGACTCTTGTTTCATTCTTGCAAATTGAGTTTCAGGTTTGCTACTTTAGGTTATTGCCAAAAGATCATGCAAGATACGATCCTATGGAATAATTCTAGGAAAGCAAATTAAATTTAATTCAAAAGAGAATTGAGAACAGAGGAAGGTCATTTAATTTAACTCATTGACTCGCATGAAAAGTATTCATAGATAGCCATCGTCTCTTTAGGAGAGAACTTGAATACAGTCATGACTTAAAGAAACTAAACGAGATGAAAGGAAAAAAATGCAAATGCGTGATATGACCTAGGGTATAGCATACAATGTCTACTCAAGGACTCATAAGTCTTAGGATCAATTTGTTAAATAGAGATATCATATAATCCTAACAGATATATGACAATGTACTCTCGTCATATGTTGGTCACACCGGTTATTGAACAAGTATGAGTATTGCAGAGTTTGTTTTAAAATTAAACCCATCATGTGTGAGTGGGAGATGTAAGTTATTATTACACCCATGAAGGGTATAATAGTACTTAAACTCTTGAGATAACTACCAAAGGTAGTTATATAAAGACAAAATATGAATGCAACATTTATATATAAGAAAGGAGAACGGTGTGTGTATTGGTTGCTTCAGTTCTTTTTATCAAGGGTTTTACGAAGAAGAGAAGAACAACTCGGCAGTAAGAAAGAAAGAACAGAAAGTTCTATAACCAGTGGAATCTTAACAACAATTCAAGTATGTAATTTGTGTTTTATCCGCATATGAATGATCCTATTTTACATTATCTAAGTGGTTATGTTTTGTTCAATTAATTTCCTACAGTGTGCATTAAAGGTGGACAAAAAATTCTCCTAAATTGACATAGAAAAGTGTAGTTGTGGCACAATCAAAGGAAGGAGTTAGCCCCACTTAAAACATATACTCTCCACTAGCTGAATAAAAAAAAAATTCAGACACTCCATTGATTCATAGCACTCACGTTACACCATCATTTAACACACTGACTCACAAACACACTCCTCTCCACTCACATTGCATCATCACTTAACACACTCACTCATGGACACACTCCTCTCCATTTATGATACACACCACTCAACACTCTCCAAACACATATTGCAGCTGGTGGTATAGGAAATAACGTTGAGCTGGTGGCAAGGAACGTGGCAACTGGTGGAGAAAAGAAACGTTGAAGCAGATGAAGAAAAGAAATGTTGAAGCAACTGGAGGGATAATACGTTGAAGTTAGTTGAAGCATCCATGTTGAGGCATCTACGTTGAAGGTAGTGGTGGCACAACCTAGCAGTCTCTACTCTATTCACCAATGCAAGATGCAATATCCTGTAAGTGTAAGTCGACTTGTACCATGTGTAAGGCGACTTGTGCTTGCTCGGTACTGATAAGTCGACTTGTCCACTCGTGTAAGTCGACTTATATGTGTGGTGATTGGGTACAGTTTGAGGTATTCGAAGGTAATTGAGTAGCCAATAGAGGATTCACCACTTCTGTGATAGCAGAAGAGATACCCATGGCCTCTTATCAGGATCATTACTTGGAAGTCTCTGGCGCCGGAGCACACATGTGTCATGAAGAGGGTCTTCATGGACATATCAAGTAATGAGTCCTAAGACGAGAACTGATTACACTTGGACTAGATTTGATCTGATCAGTCTAGTAAGAGTTGACACATTGCCCATACTCAAACCAAGTGGGGTATAGCATGGTGAAAGGACGAATTGCACAGTAATTGTCTATGGAAGGGTTCGTGATATGGTTTCATTAGTCAAACCAATTACTTTCCGGACAATTGGGGGTCATGATGTGTTGCTAGATACCGCTCATGACTTGCTTAGATTAAGTATTAATCTAAGTGGCCAACATAACCAGGAACCTAATGGGTCACACGCATAAGAGTAACTCGGAGAATCTGTAAAATAGTTTTGGATAGTGATCCAATATCTGGAGAGCAATAGGATTAAATGGATCCCGATGAGATTGGGATATGTCTCGATGAGATCGCGACATCGACATTCTTGAAAACCGTCTCCATGATTTTTTACCGGGGGTCTTAGAGGTTTGTAAGACCGACCCGGCTTGATCGACCTCTTCAAGAATATATATATATTAATTAATTAATTGAGAATTAATTAATTATATATATATATATGTGAGTGTTCGTGGAGTAAAGCAAATGGAGAAGAAATGAGTTTGAAAAGTCAAACTTAATGATTAAGTTAATTTTTCAATGCTTTTTGCCACCAACGTGGCTAGTCTCCTAACCATGCCTTCATATGTTTTAATTAGTTAAATATACATATAAGAAGGTGAGAGAAGCAAGCTTATTCGGTGGTTTTGGAGCAGAGGGTCAATGCTTAATAGTTAAGCTTTGAAATGTGATTTTCATCTTCTTCCTCTTACTCTCACGATAGCTTCTACTCTCCAAGGCTCCACCTAGGTTCAATCTCTTGCTCTCCAAGATCAAGGTTAGTGCTAGCAAACTCTTTACCTTGTTCTAGCTATTCCTGGGTCAAAGGGTTTGCCCGGTTAGGTTTTTTTCCGACCTTCGCATGGATACTGCTAGAGACGGTCTCCTTTGGTCGTTATAGTTTGACTAGTTATACATACACTTGGATCCTGGCTTTCGGGAATGTCCCGGGACTCAAAATTTTAAATTCCGCACTGTGTTCATGTGATGAACACCCCGGGATTTTCTTACAGTGGTATCAAAGCCGCTTGTGTTGTATAAACAGTCGAAATGATAACTAGGTCGGAGTTCCTTTGTGAATTGAGCTGTGTAGCATGCTGACTGTGTGCAATTTCGAACCAGTGTAGAATTAGGGTTTTCGAAATTTTCTTGCATAGACCTGCTCATAAGATGTTGCTGAATGTGTCTATAAAAAGAAAAAATTTATCGATGTCGTTTGATATGTTTTTGCTATTTAATTCCCTCAAGTTTCGGATGCTGTCTTGTTGAACGTTTCTGAAACAGGTATGTTTGAAAATTCGAGAATAAATTCTAGAAAAAAAAATTTTCGGATTGGTTTTCACCGACATGTCTCTAAGATGTTTTTGAATGTCTCTGTTGATGGAAAAATGTTTGCAAGGTGATTTACTATTTATTTCCGAATTTCTTGTATGTTGTTGGGAATGTCTGTGTTGAAAACACAGATTCTGGTTCAGCTAGATTGCTGAGGTTCAATGAGTTTTGTGGGAAATAAATCCTGAAAATTCATGGAGCATGTTAGGAACATGTTTTAACCTCTGTAATTTTCTCAGCATTTATTGAAATTGTTTCAATGATCATTTTGAGCAAAAGGCAGAGCTTGGCAGTTTTGAGAAACATGCTGGGGCTGTTTTGTTTGAAATGATTGCTTGTGTTATTTTCGGTTCCAATGCCTTGAATCATTTTATAGTGATTAAAATGTGTTATATTGATGTGGCATGCATCCCAAAATGATATTCTTGAAATTGGGTTTCCAATAATTTTCGGATGGTGAATAGGTTACTTTAGCGTCTTATTAGCTTATTCCATTATCTTGTTTATTTTGGCCGTCGCAATTTTTGTGACTAGTGCCGGAGTAATCTTGATAATGTGTAGACTATCTAGAGCTATTTAGTATGATTATTTGGTGTCCTTGAATTATGTGGAAGTCTAGTGATTAATGGTGGATTAATCGGTTTCAAGGTTTTCATATATAGTTTGACTATATGGCATGCATGTTTCAATGAAAATGTTTCATTAGCACATTAATATAAAGGATAATATACTTGGTATATGGTATTGTGAATTGGAAATGCCTGGATTGAGAATTAGCCGACTAGATAGCAAATTTCCTTGTGTAAGGCGACTTGTACAGGTTGATAAGTCGACTTACATGTGCAAGAGTCGTATAAGTCGACTTGTACACTGGTATAAGGCAACTTGTACATGCACAACAGCATAAGTCGACTTGTATCAGAATAAGTCGACTTGTATCTGGCTGAGGTGGGATGATGGATGATTTTCGGTATGAATTCAATATGCTTGATATAATGCCCTAAATCAGTCCATATAGTCAAGGTGACTATAATCCTATAGCTTGGATGAGATCAGAAAGATGAGACCTAAAATCCCTCACTTAAAATATGAAAACTAACGCCTTCCATTAATATGGTAAGAACCAGAGTTCTTATAGGGTTGGGTTGTTGAGCTAACCTCAAGCTCACTCTATACGAATATGTTAAAACCATGAAAATGTGATTTTCGGATTAATGGGTCGGTTTTCTAGAAGCGTTGATTTGTTGAGCCAACCTCGCGTCAACGTGGATGAGGCGACATTGGGTAGTGTACATCGATGTACACGCATCAAGTGTTGATAACCCAATGTATGTGCATACATCAACCGTTGATAGACTGAGCGATAGTTGCATTCGTGATGCAATTGGTATGACCGTTACTCACCGATTGACCTAAGGTGGCTTGTTGGGCTAACCCCAAGGTCATTCTTAGCAATGTCGGATATCGACCCACCAGTCATCAGGCCATTTTGTTTTTGGATTCACGATGAGGGTTATGGATTCTATTGAAACTAGTAGGAGCCATATGTATGTCATTTAAGTCCTTATGATCATACATTTAATTCTATTCTAACTTTCTTTTCTCTCTATGTTTAGGTTGGTCAAGATGTCGCACTGCCAGGAATCTTCGCATACTAATGGACTCAAACAAATTAATCGGACCAAATTTTCGATTGGTCGAAATATGAGAATTGTTCTCGAGATCGAGGATCTAGGATATATCCTTGATTTTTCGCCCGATCCACTTCGTGAAGGAGCTTCGATGATGATCGGAAGACATATCGTAAGCATCTAAAACACGATGACATAGCCACCGCATTATGCTTGCATCGATGTCACCGAGCTGCGAAGCAAGACGAGTCTATGGATGCTCACACGATAGTGTTTCATCTACGAGTTGTTTGATGAGCAAGCTCGGTCCAACTGTTCGAGACCTCAAGGTTGCTCTTACAACGAAAATGACTCTGGTTCATCTCAAAGGCAATATGCATCAAGATGAATGGCTATATTGAGAGGTTGGTTGTCTTAGGTTTGTGATGGATTGTGAGTTAAGTATAGACTTGATTCTTGTTGGCTTGTCGATAGTTATTCAGGCCAGGTTGAACTATCGGATGAACCAAATATCCACCACAATTCGAGCTGATCATCTCGCTCAAGGCAATGAGAAACAATGTCGTCAAGCAAGATAGCAAGCGTTGTTATTGGTGGATTCTTCTTCCTCTGGTTCCAAGAAAAAAACAGAAGAAGAAAAGGGTAAGAAACCCAAGGAAAATCCAAAGGAAGCCTGACCAAAGGCAAGAAGAAGACCAAAGAGATCGCACTAAAAGGTACCGCTCCATCACAGTAAGACCGGTCATCAAGGCGAATCGCAAAGTCTATCTCGAAGAACCGAAGGAAGAAGGCATCGATACTCGACTTCTTCAGGTATGTTTGTCATCGAGGTTAATACTGCTTCGATCATAACATATGGGTATTAGATACCGGTTGTGGCTCACACATATGCAATGATACGCAGGGCCTCGTGGACGAGAGCGACTCATAAAGGGAGAAATGGACTGCGTGTTGGTAATGGAGCAAGAGTTCTTTGCATTAGCCGTAGGGACTTATGTTTTGACACTCCCTGTGGGCTTGTACTTAACTTGGATGATTGTTATTTTGTACCCGTGTTAACAAAGAACATATTGTCTGCTTTGTTTAAATAGATTTGGTTTCCATTTGTCTTTTGGTAACAATGGTTGTTCTATTAGCTCAAATGGAATGCTTTATGATATCGGGTACATTATGCAACGATATTTACATATTAGATATGTCACATCCGGTTATGAATGTCAATGACGCAAAAGACATAAAAGAGATAATTTAAAATCAACTTACTTATGGCATTGTCGCTTTGGCCATATAAATGAGAGACGATCGCTAATCTCCATAAGAATGGAAGTTTAGGTTCATTCGATTATGAATCTTATGACACATGTGAATCTTGTTTATTAGGCAAGATGACTAAGTTACCTTTAAGGAAAGGGTGAACGAGCGATCGGATTATTAGATCTAATACATTCAGATGTATGTGGTCCGATGTCCATCCATGCGTAAATGGTTGTTGTTACTTCATTACCTTTATCGATGATTATTCTCGATATGGGTATCTCAGATCTAATGAGATACAAACAAGCGTTTGAAAAGTTCAAACAATTCAGAAATGAAGAGAAAACAACTTGGTAAAAGTATCAAAACATTACGATCCGATCGTGGTGGTGAATACTTAGACCAAGAGTTTTGGATTATCTCGAGATAATGGAATTTTATCTCGATGGACTCCTCCTTACACACCACAAAGATAATGGTGTGGCGAAAGAAGAAATCGAACCTTGTTGGACATGGTACAATCTATGATGGGCTTTACACAGTTACCAAGATCCTTTTGGGGGTATGCACTTGAGATAGCTGTTTACTTGTTAAACAGAGTTCCATCAAAGACAGTTGATGTTACTCCATATGAGATGTGGACTAACAAGAAACCTTATCTTTCTTATTTGAAAGTATGGGGTTGTCTTGCTTATGTGAAGCGGACAAAGTCAGATAAGCTTGAAACAAAATCTGACAAGTGTTTGTTCGTAGGATATCCTAAAGAAACAAGAGGATATCAATTCTACCTTGCTGAGGAACAAAAGGTGTTTGTTTCAACGCATGCTGTCTTTTTAGAGAAAGAGTTTCTTTTAAAAGAGGACAGTGGGAGCAAAGTTGAACTTAAAGAAGTTCAAGATGCTCGGATGACGCAGATCAATGCGTCAACTCAAATCAGAACTCATATGATGAGGTAACAGCTCAACCTTCTACTTCACACGAAATTCAGAGGTCAAGAGGATACGCCTGCTCCCAGAGATATGGATTTCTAAGTAAGTGAACAGAATGACATATTGCTCATAGAGGATGATGAGCCCATGACCTATGAAGAGGTTTCAAGAGTTGAGTCCGAAAATGGCTTCGTGCCATGAAATCAAATGGATTCCATGTATGAAAACCAGTATGGACTTTGGTCGATGCACCAAGGATAAAATCTATAGGGTACAAATGGGTTTTCAAGAAGAAAACCGACATGGATGGTAATGTGATTACCTATAAAGCGAGGCTTCAGGGCTAAAGGCTTTCGCCAAAGACAAGGAGTTGACTATGACGAGACCTTCACCAAAGAGCAATGCTTAAATCCATTAGGATACTCCTAGCCATTGCCGCCATTATGATTATGAGATATGGCAATGGATGTGAAGATGCCTTTCCGAATGGAAATCGGCCGAGGATGTACATGACACAACCCGAGGGCTTCATTTCACGATGGCGAAAAGGTATGCAAGCTTCAAATCCATTTATGGATTGAAGCAAGCATCCAGAGTTGGAATATCCGCTTGATGAGACAATCAAAGAGTTTGGTTTCTCACAAAACCGGATGAACACGCGTGTACAAGAAGGTTAATGGAACCGCAATCGTATTCCTTGTGTTATATGTAGATGACATATTGTTACTAGGAAACGATGTCTCTATGTCATAGATCTGTAAAAATTTGGTTGTCCAAACAATTTGCCATGAAAGACCTTGAGAAGCAACTTATATCCTTGGGATAAAGATTTATAGAGATAGATCAAGAGGTTGCTTGGTCTTTCACAAATAACGACATAGACAAGGTGCTAAAGAGGTTTAGCATGGAGCAATCCAAGAGAGGGTTTCTTCCCATTGCTCATGGATAACACTCGAAGTCTATGTGTCCTCGGACATGTGGGGCGAGAGGATGCGATGAATATGATCCCGCATGCGTCTGCAGTAGGATCTATTATGTACGAATGTTATGTACGAGACCCGATGTATCATATGCTCTAAGTGTTACGCAGCGATACCAATCGGATCCCGTGAAGGTCATCGGTGGCTGTCAAGAATATCCTAAAGTACTGCGAAGAACTAAGGATGTTTTCGATATATGGAGATGGAAATTTCCAAGTGAGCGGGCATATGGATAATAGCTTTCAACTGATAAGGACGATTCCAAGTCCCAATCAGTTATGTTTTCACATCGAACGGCGGAGCGCCATTGGAAGAGTTCCAAACAGAGATTTAACGTCGATTCAACGACAAGGCAAAGTACATTGCCGATCGATCGACGCAAAGAAAAGAAGCCGTTGATCAAGAAGTTCATTATCGAACTTGGTGTGGTTCCTAGTCGTGATGGACCCATACTGCTTGTATTGTGACAACAATGGAGCTATCATGCAGCAAAGGAACCAAGGTCTCATCAACATCCAAACACGCATCTGCCGATACCATTTGATTCGGAGATCATTGCTCGAGGTGATGTCCCGAGAGAGAATTCTCACAGAGCGTAATATTGTTGATTCGCTGACAAAGCCATTGTCACGTAAGAATTTTGATTCTCATGTACTCGCTATGGTATTAGATACCAAAGCGATTGGCTTTAGGTCAAGTGGAGATTTGTAAGTGTAAGTCGACTTGTACCATGTAAAGGCGACTTCAGGCTTGTTTCTAGATCGATAAGTCGACTTGTCCACCGTAAGTCAATTTATATGTGTACAGCACCATAAGATTGTTAGAGTAAGGCCCTAAAGGCAATCCCTTTAGCTGCTTTTGTTCATAGTCATGTATGACTTTATGAATAAATAAAGCAAGGCATATTTCATTTATTTGATGTTCATTTTATTATGAATTGATTGTGATCTTTAATCAAATTTATGAAGTCCATGATATATGACATAGCATGAAGGAAATTACGATGCGATCATACCATCGAGATTCCTATCATGTGCAATTATGTCAAGATTCAAATTATCCTAGTCATAGGATTAATGAGACCGACATCGTTAATCCGGATAGACTAGACATGTCAAACTCCTCGATTGGATCAAGCAAGGATCTCGTAAAACCGTAAATATTGAGATATTTAGATTTGACATGTGGATGCTTACTAGTGGTAGTAAGTACATCGATGACCCGCCATGAGATCATCACATGGATGTCCTATACAAATGTCGTTGATAATCTCATCATAGCAATGGTGCAAGTATCCTTGACTTGAGGTACTCAAGGATATCTGCATCGATTACGGCTTTGACTCCATTCCTTGTTGCCTTTCGAGGTCGCTCATAGGTGGTGATTGGGTACAGTTTGAGGTATTCAAGGTAATCGAGTAGCCAATAGAGGATTCACCACTTCGTGATAGCGAAGAGATACCCATGGCCTCTTATCGTGATCATTACTGGAAGTCTCTCGCCGGAGCACACATGTGTCATGAAGAGGGTCTTCATGGACATATCAAGTAATGAGTCCTAAGACGAGAACTGATTACACTTGGACTAGATTTGATCCGATCACCTAGTAAGAGTTGACACATTGCCCATACTCAAACCAAGTGGGGTATAGTATGGTGAAAGGACTAATTGCACAAGAATTGTCTATGGAAGGGTTCGTGATATGGTTTCATTAGTCAAACCAATTACTTTCCGGACAATTGGGGTCATGATGTGTTGCTAGATACCGCTCATGACTTGCTTAGATTAAGTATTAATCTAAGTGGCCAACATAACCAGAACCTAATGGGTCACACGACAAGAGTAACTCTGAGAATCAGAAATAGTTTTGATAAGGATCCAATATCCGGAGAGCAATAGGATTAAATGGATCCCGATGAGATTGGGATATGTCTCATGAGATCGCGACATCGACATCTGAAAACCGTCTCCGGCGATTTTTTACCGCGGGGTCCAGAGGGGCGGGTAAGACCAATTCAGCTTGATCGACCTTTCAAGAATATATATATATTAATTAATTAATTGATAATTAATTAATTATATATATATATGTGAGTGTTCGTGGAGTAAAGCAAATGGAGAAGAAAATGAGTTTGAAAAGTCAAACTTAATGATTAAGTTAATTTTTCAATGCTTTTAAGCCACCAACGTGGCTAGTCTCCTAACCATGCCTTCATATGTTTTAATTAGTTAAATATACATATAAGAAGGTGAGAGAAGCAAGCTTATTCGGTGGTTTTGGAGCAGAGGGTCAATGCTTAATAGTTAAGCTTTGAAATGTGATTTTCATCTTCTTCCTCTCTTACTCTCACGATAGCTTCTACTCTCCAAGGCTCCACCTAGGTTCAATCTCTTGCTCTCCAAGATCAAGGTTAGTGCTAGCACACTCTTTACCTTGTTCTAGCTATTCTCGGTCAAAGGGTTTGCCCTGTTAGGTTTTCCGACCTCTGCGTGGATACCGTTAGAGACGGTCTCCTTTCGTCGTTATAGTTTGACTAGTTATACATACACTTGGATCCCGGCTTTGAATGTCCGGGACTCAAAATTTTAATTCGCGACCGTGTTCATGTGATGAACACACCGGATTTTCTTACATATCCCTCATCCAACAACACAACAATGCAACCCTCCTTCAATATAAGCAGTCTCTATTCACGCAAGCGACTAAAGAAGATAGCGACTTAGCCAAGGCTCTTCGATCCCAAAGAGTTACCGAGATTTAATTTATTTTATTCCTTATTTATTTTAATTGTGTGGATTGAATCAATGTAACCATATACTATGACTATGATTTATGTTACATTAATGAATATGTAAGTTTTTTTTTATTAAGGTTAAGATTGGTATTGGATTAGGATAATTTTTATGGTATTAATTTTTGCTTGACTGAATGCATATTTAGTCCTAATTTAGTTTGATCAACTAGATTAAGGCCTTAGATGATTGAATTCCATAACCAATGAGATTTAATTTGTCGAAAAATTAATTAAGCAACATACTTGAGACTAAAGTGTAAACCAACCTTAGGATCTTATATGAAGATACCTAGGATTAACGAACTTAGTTTTGGGCTTCATGTATTGAACAATTTTTATTCTGAATTATCTATGAACCAAGTGGGTGACTCGAATTTAGAAGAGTAGGGAATCCCTATGAACATTGGGTTCGACTTGCTTAAGTGAAGTAATTCCTAGATCAATCCACTGTTACAATTTTTAGTGTCCAATCCAATTGAAGTCCAATATGTTAACCGATTTCTGTCATTTGATTAAATCTAGTCATTTTTTAATCTATACCTTGCATTTTTCATATTTTCTTGATTTGCTTACTTTATTTTATTTTATTTTCAAATCAATCAATCCTTGATCGTCCGAGCAATTTTTCATTGTTTAATTTAATTGTCTTGCGTATTGGAATTCCTTTGGATATGATATCCCGTTCTTATTGTTTTATATTACTTGTCGACGGGGTGCACTTGCTTCTAATTGGTCTAGATAGAATTCAATTTATATTTTTTGTTTAGAACCCAATAAGTTTTTGGCACCGTTGTTAGGGAAATTCTTCTATTGTGAGTCATTAGGTTAGAAGATGTAATTATCTCATATTTAAATCTTACATCATTTTTTATTTTAGTATTTTAGTTGTTTTCGCTTACTTTACTTGGTGTGTTTTGTTTTCCATTCCTAGCTTTGTTATTATTTTTATTTATTCCATTTTTTATGCTCACTCATGATCAAAACCCAGAATTTGCTATGGATATTGAGATTGAAAAATTGCTCACAAAGTTACGAAGGAAACCAAATTGGCCTTGAGTAGTAATACGTAAGAAAGGATTAAAGAAGAGCACTTTGTAGAGATGGAACAACATGAAGAGAGGTTGATGCCACATACTGAAGAGAGAAGGGAGTTGACTATGATGGATTTGATAATGAGGCACAACAATAGACCCATGCCTCCCATTATAAGGCCAACGATCACAGCTATGGGTTTTGAGATTCCTTACAACATTACATCCATAGTGAGGGCATCTTAATTTGGAGGATTACCTTTGGAGGATCTGAACACCCATTTGGAGAAATTTTTGGATATTTGTGATTTGTTCAAGCAGAATGGAGTATCGGAAGATGCGGTGAGATTAAGGTTATTCCCATTTTTTTAAGGGATAAGGCTAGAGCATGGTTGGCTAGTTTACAATTAGGATCGATTACTACAAGGGATGAGATGATGAGATTATTTCTGGCTAAATTTTCCCTCCTACCAAGGTTGCAAAAATGAAGAATGAGATCACTTCCTTCACCCAATATGAAAATGAAAGTTTATATGAAGCATAGGAGTGATTTCGAGATATATTGACAAAGTGTCCTAGTCATGGGTTCTCTACATGGTAGTAGGTCAATATTTTTTATACAGGAATGACCATTGTCCTAGTCATGGGTTCTTTACATGGCAACAGGTTAATTCTTTTTATACAGGAATGACCCCATCGACCAGGAGTACCATAGATGCTGCAACAGGAGGAAGTTTAATGAAAAAGACGCCAGATCAGGCCTACAGGTTGATTGATGAGATGGCTACTAGCAGCTTTCAATATCATACAGAAAGGAATCTTAGACGACCTACAGGAGCTCATGTAATAGACAATATAGTGGCTTTATCTGCTCAGATGGATGTTTTGACGAAAAAGTTAGATAATCTAATGCACAGTATGAGAGGAGGAGCTAGTTCTTCATTAAGGAGTTGTGTTGTATGTGAGCATTGTGGTGGAGATTCCCATGCATCTTCTGAGTGTCAAGTCGGGAATCCTTTGGCTCAAGAGATAGAAGAGACCCATTATATGGGCAATTATAACATACAAAGAGGGGATCTATATTCTACCCCTACAACCTAAGGTGGAGGAATCATCCAAATTTTTCTTGGCGGAATGAACAGGTGGCATAACCACAATCATCCAATGTTCAAAGATAGCCACCTCCAGGTTTTAAGGCTCCTAATCTTGCACCACTAAAAAAATATAATCTCAAAGAGCTACTCTCGAAATACATTTACGCTACCGAGGTTAGATGTAGAATCAAGAATCTTCTATAAGACATTTGGAGAATCAAATGAGCCAGATTGCAAGTTTGTTAAAGGAAAGACCTTCGAGTTCATTGCCTAGCACTACTGAGGCCAACCTAAGAGAACATGCAAAGGCAATCTTATTGAGGAGTGGCAGACAGCTTGAAGAAATTAAGGAGAAGCAGAAAGATAAAGAAGTGGAAAAGAGTGAAGAAGAAGAGAGTCGGGAAAGTGGCAAGGAGGCCAAGGAAGCACCAACTGAAAAGGAGGATCATCCAAGTTTATTTGCTGACCCCATTACACATCCGGTAAGACCTCAGATTCCTTATCCTCAAAGGTTGAAAGGTACGTAATTAGATAAGCAATTTGGTCGTTTTCTCAAAATATTTAAAAAGTTGTATATAAACATTCCTTTTGTTGAGGCCATAGAGAAGATGCCTTCTTATGCTAAGTTTTTTAAATAAAGTTTGTCTAATAAGAGGAGGCTTGAGGAGTATGCCATGGTGAAGCTAAATGAGAAGTGTTCGGCCATATTATCAAGAAAGCTACCATCGAAGCTTAAGGATCCATGGAGTTTTACTATTCTTTGTGTTATTGGTGATTTATATATAGATAGGGCTTTAATGGATTTGGGTACAAGCATTAACTTAATACCTCTTTTCGTTTTCAAGAAGTTAGGATTGGCAGAGCCCAAACCCACTACTATTTCACTTTAGCTGGCAGATAGATTCATCACTTATCTGAGGGGAATCGTTGAGGATGTATTGGTTAAGATCAAAAAGTCCATCTTCCTGATGGATTTCTTATTCCTTGATATAGAGGAAGATATTGACATCCCCATCATTATTGGGAGACCTTTCATGGCCACTGCACGGACTATCATCGATGTACAATGTGGAAAGCTCATGTTGAGACTTCAAGATTGTAGCACCCCCTTACCGTAGGGTATACACCGGGACGTCCGTAGGTCATACCGATACATAACCTACGATAAGGGTGTACTACAATTCGATCATTTCTATAAACCTCATGGCATCAATATAAATTAAACCACAATATCAAATTCACTAAATTTTAAAACCAAAAGATACTTCTCATTTCATTTCTTAAAAACCATAAGTTCACAATTCTATCCGATTACAAGGGTACAAAACCAAAAGGGACTAACATAACTCCTAACTAGATCATCCCCAAAAGATCCCAACTGACCGACCTGTGGGCCATGCTCCTCACGCAAGACTCACACAAGCAGAAAAGTCTCGCTAATCGAGCTAGAGTCAACTATCATCGTTCCGAAAAATAAATGCAATGTTGGGTGAGTTTATAACTCAAAGGAGAAACCATCATCGATGGTCCAACCCAACTCATGCATATACAAACAGTTCACACTATATCATATATATTACCATAAATAAGAATCACATGCATTCATTTTCACATTTATAAGGCGATATGCCTTTCATACAATTCACATTTGAACAATCATATATGCGATGTACATGTGACTCTTTCATTTTATTTCGTTGTTGTGACCGTGCGCCTGAGCTCAGTTACGTTGAGCCATTGGCTCTGAAAACATTGGGCTTAAAGCCCTGATACATTGAGCATAAAGCTCTGAAAATCATTGGGCGCGAGGCCCTGTGTGTTGAGCTTAAAGCTCTGAATACGGTGGCTGCACCGGTCACAACTATCAATTATCTGATCATGCATAATGACTTGAATGCATATGTTCCAAATCTTACTAGTCGTGTCACGGTCTAACATCACCTATCCGATTTTTCATTTGAAACCAATTAATGGCAATTTATGCACAATTAACACTTATATGGCACATTCCAAATATTTCGAACACCTGTGGTCCGAAATCAACCAAAACAAACACATATAATCCTTCCTTAACTCCTCATGGCATAATTGCATAAAATGTAACACATAAAGGTTGAGAAACCAACTAGATTACTCACCTCAAAACTTCCGAGCTACTGTCGGGAAGTCTCGCCTACGTCGGACGATCGACGATCCACTTGAGCCTCTACAATAATCATAATATCCAAATATTACTAATTGTACAATTTCAATAATCAAGGATGCATATGTATCGAATGATTTATGTACTATGCATGTTATGACATTCTGACCCTAATCCGAAATTCCCCCACTCTCAATTCTAAAATCCGAATTCAAAATCTTCAAATTGAATTTAATCCATAACCAATTAAATCCACCAATTCCTAAATCCCCAATTCAAAAACCTTAAAAAGCTCAATTTCAGAAATTTGGGCTCCCTTGCCGCAGCGAGCCCCTCGTCTACGTCGTGGCGTCCGCTCGCTTCGCCTGACGAACGAACTTCTTTTCTTTCATGGCGCGACGCATGCACAGACGTCATGACACATTCTCTTCCTGCTCGCCGGCGCGGCTTCCAAGGCTGTCACGGCGTCGCGAGGTCGTCTTGCTCGCCGTGGCGTGTTTTTCACACGTCGTCACAAGGCAATCGCAGCAATGCCAAAAACCCAGAAAATTCTCACATCTTCTGATATATATCCATTCAAATCCCTTCTAAACACTCCAAAACAACTTCCTATACTTAACACAACTCATTTCTAACCTTAAATCCACCAAATAACCATTATCCCTAAATTATCAACATTAAATCAAGCAAAAATCATCATCCTAAACCCTAACATATGCAATCATCCAATAGCTAAACCAATCATCAATATAACTCAATAAATTAACAAATCTAACTCTCCAAGGCAAGAAAATGAAGACTTACTTGATAAAACCTTCAAAAATTTCAACGATCACCAACCCCTTACACTTTCACAATCCACGGCAACACCCAAAGCTAAACCCATCTCCATCTTTTCCAACACCAAGCCAAAGGATAGATTCAAGGCAAAGGAAAGGAACAAATGATAAGAACGAATCAAGAAGAAATCAAGGGAAGAGATCACAATGAAGGAGAATTTTCAAGTTTTCTTTCAAAGGAGAGTAAGCATCGTGATTGGCAAATTTCAAAGGAGAAAGGTTATAAACCTAAGGAACTTAGGGCTTGTTTGGCGATTTTAATTGCCACAAGACCAATCCCAACAACCTTGATCCAATTTTAAATTCTAATTTCTCCCAAATTCCATTGGCTCAAAACTTTAATTCCTCAAATCAAAATTTTAATCTCCATTGCCTTTGGTTAATCAAATTTCGGAACCGGAAATCTAATTAATCAGTCATTGGGTCAATTTTTCGGTCCAGACCTATTATTCCAGAAAATTTCCTATAAATCCTCAAAATTAGAAAACACCTAATCATACACTCTAACTTCACAATTCAAATTCCTAATTCTCATTTCTAACTCAAATTCAATTTCTCCAAACTTAATTGACCTAATCATCTCCAAATTACCAATTTACACAATCATCTCGGGAATATGTCATACATGTATGTATGTTCATATGCTTATGCAATCATAAATATTTATCAATAATATAGAGGCTATAAATGCATATGCAAATCAATTTATGCATGCACCAAGACCTACTCCATCCGAATTACCGATATGCCCTTCACATCGATAACGGGATGTTACAAAGATGAAGAACTAGTGTTTGATGTGTTCAATGCAATGAAGCATCCTTCTACTCTTGACTCTTGTCATTTTATTGACATTTATTCTTCTGATGCTGATGATTCTTCTATTGTTTGCGCAGATTTGTTGGAAGGGGAAGCGCAAGGAATGATCGAAGAGTTAGAGGAAGAATTGCAAGAAAAGGTGGAGGATATTGGAGTTGAGTTAGAGCAGGCATATTGGACACACTATAGAGCATACGAGCCTCTCCAGTGTTCATCCAAGCTATTTTCGAAGCCTTCAATTAAAGAGCCCCTTTCTCTTGAGCTTAAACCTCTTCTAAGTCATTTGAAGTACGTTGATCTTAACCCACCTGACCATTTACTAGTTATCATTTCTTCTTGTTTGTTAGGTGCCATTGAGGAGCAGCTGGTGAGGGTACTGCGAGACCATAAGAAGGCCACTACGTGGTCCATTACAGATATCAAAGGTGTAAGCCCTTCCTTTTGCATGCACCACATTTTCATAGAGAATGGAAGCAAGGCGATAGTGCAACCCCTAAGGAAACTTAACCCACACATGAAGGAGGTAGTGAAAGATGAGGTAGTAAAGCTTCTAAATGCAAGTATTGTCTATTCTATTTCTAATTCTAGTTGGGTTAGTCTTGTGCATGTGGTACCAAAGAAAGGAGGCACCATTGTGGTTGAAAAAGAAAAAAATGAATTAATAGCCACTAGGAAGGTAACAAGGTGGAGAATGTTCATAGATTATAGGAAGTTGAATGATGCCACCAGGAAAGATCATTTTCCTTTACCTTTCATTAATCAGATGATTGAAAAATTAGTTGGACATGACTTTTATGGTGCCTTAGATGGATATAGTGGATATTTGCATATTCCAGTAGGCCCAGAAGATCAAGAGAAAACAACTTTTATATGTTCTTATGGTACATTTGCTTATAGACACATGCCATTTAGGTTATGCAATACTCCGGCTACATTTCAATGATGCATGATGGCTATTTTTTCTGATATGCTTGAATCTAGCATTGAAATTTTCATGGATGACTTCTCTGTATTTGGTACTTCATTTGATGCATACTTAGATAACTTAAAGAAAGTCCTAATTAGGTGTGAAGAGACACATTTATTGCTAAATTGAGAAAATATCATTTCATGGTACAAGAGTGCATTATTTTAGGTCACAAAATTTTTAGTAAGGGTATATTGGTAGACCCAGCAAACAACGCACAACACCATTACACCACCATGGAGTAAGAGATGTTGGCAGTTGTGTTCGCTTTTGACAAGTTTCAATCATATTTGGTTTTGTCTAAAGTGATTGTGTATACTGACCATGCAGCTTTAAAATACTTGATGATAAAACCTGATGTTAGACTAAGACTAATTCGTTGGATGTTACTTTTGTAAGAGTTTGACATTGAGTTGAGGGATAAGAAAGTAGCCGAGAATTTTATAGCTGATCACTTATCAAGGTTAGATGAAGCTGCCATAGAGAGTGCTACAAAGAAGAACATTTAGGATACTTTTCCTGATGAGCATCTGATGGTTATGATGGTCACTCCTTGGTTTGTAGACTATGTAAACTACCTTGCTGGTAATATCTATCCCCTGATCTTTCTTATGCTCAAAAGAAAAAAAAATTGTTTGAGGTAAGAAACTATCTTTGGGATGATCCTTTGGTTTACAAGATTTGTATGGATGGTATTGTTAGGCCCTACATTCTTGAAGAGGAAATGTCCTCCGTGTTATATCATTGTCATTCTAGAGAGGCTAAAGGACATTATGGTGCATCTAGGACAGCTCATAAAGTTTTAGAGTGTGGTTTCTATTGGCCCACCTTAGTTAGGGAAGCATTTACATTTGTCAAATAATGTGATAGGTGTCAAAGGGTCGAGAATATTAGTAGGAGACATGACATGCCATTGAATAACATTCTTGTTTGTGAGGTTTTTGATGTTTGGGGTATATAATTCATGGGACCATTCCCTAATTCTTTCTCCAATCAATATATATTGATTGTTGTTGATTATGTTAGTAAGTGGGTGGAAGCAAATGCATTGCCCACAAATGAGTCTAGACGTATTGTTAAGTTTTTTAAGAAGAATATTTTTACACATTTTAGCACACATAGGGCTATCATTAGTGATGGGGGGTCGCATTTTTTAATAAACTTTTTGATTCATTATTAGCTAAGTATGAGATAACCCATAAGGTGACTACTCTATACCACCCCCAAACTAGTGGGTAAGTTGAAGTCTCAAACAAGGAATTAAAAAAAATACTAGAGAAAATTGTTAATGCTTCTAGGCGGGACTGGTCTTTAAAGTTATATAATACACTTTGGGATATATAGTGTAGGCTTACCGCCATCACCTGTGTATTGTCCTCTTTGGTCAAGGGTGAGTCCACGAAATGGCTCAATGGTAAGAGGCGTCCACTTAAAGTGAAACAAAACCTTGAGGTCTTGGGTTCAAGTCGACGACTCACCCTTGACCAAAAAGGACAATACCTGGAGTGATGGCGGTAGAGGCCGGGCTCTACATTAAACAGGTTTGGTTCAATGGTAAGAGGCATCCCCTAAATGTAACACCCCACTCCTGCATGACCCGAACCCGACATCGATGGTGATATCCGGATCCTTGCCCCGCGAGGATGGCATGCTACATCCGTCAGTCGAAACTCAGTATGAAATTTTTTTATATTTTTTTTCATTACACTCATGTGAATGAATAGACAAGAAACAACTGAGCCCACGCTCATAAATAAACATTTCAGTTATTACAATCATTCAATAATAATTTACAAAAGCCATTTAATGAACAAAAGCTATAACCAAATTGGGCTCACTATAAATACAGAGCATTTTTTTACAAAGATTTCGGAATATAATTAATGAGAAACTAATGCAGACGCAAACTGATCCCGACCTCTATCTGTCCCTTACATACGGTAGACATACTCCCGTGTCAAACGGGATACTCTTCAAGACCTGAAAAATAGATGCAAATTTTGGGTGAGTTTTGCGAACTCGGTGAGGAACCATCATCAATGGTTTGCCCAATTCATGCAAAGACACAAGCAATTCACAATTTTGAAGGCATTACGCCTTGTTCCCATTTCCAGATTCATCAAGTATGTATGCAATGCACATGTGACACCCGCTGATTACAGATGTTGTGACCGAGCACATAAACAAAGGATGAAAGGTACTGATGAGACACGCCTAGGGAGTAGGAGAGCCCTCGGTATGCATTAACTCCCTTCGAGCTCGAGGCTCTTTTTTTCAAGACGTGATCGATGGCACTTTGGTCACAACTGTTATTATTATCCGGTTATGCATTTGTGTATGAAATGTATATGCCCAATTAACAGTCCATATCAAACAATCTGCCCCAGTAGAGGCAGCGAAATGAAACACAGTGTAGCAAGCAATGCATAATGTGCACATCCAGAACACTCCAAGCAATTAATCACAGTGTCACAGTAATAGCAAACAATTCCCGTTCATATAACACAATTCTACCAGTCACAATTGATCACATCACAATTAAGCAGTAACTGTACAATCCATTCATGTATCACAATTTCACACAGTAGGAGCAATTTAGCTCACAGAATCACAACCATATACACTTTTATGGCAGTTCTCCCAATTTATCGGACCACCTGTTCGGAACCCAGTCATAAACAACACAATCCTAATCCCTCCATTATTTCCCCACATTGAACATATAATAATTGAATGAACCATCTAGGTTACTCACCTGTACTTCCGAGCTAATACCTGGAAGTCTTAGTGGCATCGGTGGATCGGCGCTCCAAAAGTGCCTCTATAACAGTTATAGAATATAAATATTACCAATTGCTCAATCAGAACTACTTAATGTTGCACATGTAGCAATTAGAAGGTGCACAATGCATGTTCATGATATTCCCGACCTTAATCCAAAATTTTCATCACAAACATTCCATCTAAAAATTAGAAATCTAACGTCACCGAAATTACTCAATTCGGGCCTCTATAGGTCCAAAAATAAATAAAACAGTGACCAAAGAATCATTACCCGAACCATGTCAATTTCCCATCCAAAAATTCCCAATTTCTCATGCAATGAAATTCAATGTTTCACGAATCCGATGCCTCAAGAATCAGGTCAATCGGACGTCGAACGGAAAAGTTATGAGCAAAAGAAGGGAAAATACACATCCTAGTCGACTAGTGCAGGTTGTAGTCGACTAGTGCAGGTTGTAGTCGAATAGTGCAAGAAAAATACATGTCCTAGTCGACTAGTGCAGGTTGTAGTCGACTGGTCTAAGAATCCTAGTCGACTAGCCCTATTAAAATGACAGATCTGAAACAATTGCCTCCGATATGCCAACTTGTCTAGGTCATAACTCCCTACTCTGAACTCCAATTTGGACAAAATTGGTATCTATTTCATAGAGAAAAGAGAGCTCTACAAGTTTTATGAAGGACACAAAAGCCAATTTCACCTATAAGGGTGTCAAAATGCAATCAAAGTTACTGCCCAGTCAATGCCTCTCAAAACAATGCAGGATATTGTAAATTCAATATTTTCCCATTTACTTAGTCAAAAATTATACAATAAATGTGCACAGAAAAATCACAATGTTTTATACAATTTAATGAACAACCTGAAATCAAATTCACTTGCTAACTAGGTCAAACAATTCAACAAATAATCTTCCCACTGAAATTCCCCATTCTGGACAGTAAATTTTAAAATAGCATAGATCCTTGCACAAATGTCAAAAAAATCACTACCTTATATCAATGGAAAGATAAGATCTCATACTTCAATTTTCATAAAGGACTCAGAATCCAATTCCATCATTAACAAGCTCAAAACTGTCATGTAAGTTACTGCCCTAATCAGCAGTCAATGACCTAATTCAGATTCAGTTTTTGCAAATTCATTACTCCCAAATATGATATCCAAAAATAGCATGGTATATACCATTTTTAAGATAATTGCTTCCTCTACAACTTTCCAGAAGGTCACTTGAACCAATTCAATTCACATAAATCTCTAAATTTGCTTCCAATCAGAATACTCACAAAACCTACCCTTATGGCTAGGTTCCAACATAATGCACATAAACAGCCAACATTCACAGGTCATAACTCACAATATACATATCGAAAAATTGCAAAATCAGTGTCAATGGAAAGCTAACCAGATAGGATTCAACTTTCATTAAGACCATTTTCACCAATTCCTTCTAAATTATTCTAGAAAAATCATCAAAACAATTAGGTCATCAATCCGGGTACTGTTCACACAGCCCATGTTCTGATTTTCCAAGCCAAAATTCAACCTCTTAGAGCTACAATTAGACAACACCTATTTCACACAAAATTGTAGCCAATCAACTAAAGTTTCATTTGGAACAAACTGCACCTCATTTGCATAACCACACCATTAGTTATGATCAAAACAGTGTAATCAGTACAAAACTAATTTTCCAGCTTTGGTACTAACCTTAGATCCTATCACTTCCAATACCAATAACACATCACTAAGCATCCAAATGGACAAGAAATCAGTTACTAGATCATTCATACATTCACTTAGACTAATAGTCACAATTTGGCAGCACTAAACTCTTCATTTCCATGCAAGAATAATCATCAAGAATCAATCCAAAATCAAGCTAAAACACTTCTAAACCACATCATTCATGCTCACCTTATCAAATCATACTCAACATAACCTTACTCAACAATTCAAGCTATAAATTTCATAACATTAAAGTATCACAAATCATGATTAATAAACAATAACTCCCATTGAATGCATCTAACAACCATGATTCATGAAATACATAATGAAAGCTTAGCATAAACCTTACCTAATCAAGCTTTTCCAACTTCAATCTCTTCAATTCTTTACTTAATCCTCTAACTCAACACCTTCTCCACTCTCTTCTAACACCATGCATGTGTAAGTTCATCATGGAAAGAAAGTAGCTTGGTTGCATGAAGGAGGGCTCTAAGGTTGGAGGAAGTGTGACTTAAAGAAGGAGAAAATCGATGGAGGTGGAAAAGAAATGAAGGTTTCGGTTGCTTTTTGAACCAAACAATAAAAATGCCTCTCATTTATTCCTTAACCTTGAAGTAACCGAAAACACAAGGAGAGGAAGAAGACAAAAGCATTTATTCACTTAGGACACTTGGCATATAGAACAAAAAGACAAAATAAGCTAAAGAACAAAACAAGTAATAGGATTTCTTAAGAACCCTAATGAAATAAATCTTTGACCCATTCAATTCCAATGGCCTAAATTTTAAATCCAAAATAATATATCCAATATTGTAGGGCCATTGGATAGCAATTTTCGCTACCGAAAATCAACCGATTCACCACTTGGCTATTTGTTCGGTCTAGAAATTTTCTCCGGAAAAGTCCAGAAAATTCCTAAAAATTTCTTAAAATATAAAACACACAATGGATCACTCCAATAAATTTTTCAAACATAATTTCCACATTATTTACAATAAAATTCCGTTTAGGCCCAAATACCAGGAAATATCATGATTGCATGTACAGTTATTTTTCATGTGCAAAAATTCACTGTTCACAAATACCAGTATGCATGAAAATGCCAAATCAGTCCTAATCACTCTCATCTCTGACCAAATTACTATTTTACCCTTCCCGTCGGGGGTGGGATGTTACATATAGGATCACATTTAAGACACCCATAGGCATTTTACCATTCAAGATAGTGTATGGAAAGTCTTGTCATCTTCCAGTTGAGTTAGAGTATCGTGCATATTGGGCTATCAATTTTTATAATTTTGATTTGTCTTATACAGGTGTTAAGAGACTTATGCAGCTTCACGAACTTGAAGAGTTCCATTTGGATGCTTATAACAATTCGAAGCTGTATAAGGAGCGTGTGAAGAAGTGGCATGACAAAAAGATCCTCCACCAAGACTTTAAGGTAAGCGAACAGGTATTGATCTACAACTCCTATCTTCGTCTTTTTCCAGGGAAGCTTAAGTTAACGTGGTATGGCCTATTCAAGGTGATCCAAGTTCTTCCTTTTGGGGTCCTTAAGGTAAAACAAGAAAATGAAAATCCTTTTAAGGTAAATGGACAATGAGCTAAATTGTATATGCCTATGTTTGTGGATAATTCTGAGGAGTGATTGTCTCTTCATGACACTTCGCCTCCTTGATCGTAGTGCTTGTCTTTCAGCAGGACTGTAGTTTTCTTTCTTTTCTTTTCTCATTGTTTCCTCTGTGTTTCTTTATAGTTTAATGCATTTCTTTAAGTTGTTTTGAGTTTCTTTTTAGGTTTGCGTGGTTGGTGACAAAGAGTTCTTGGCCGATTGTTTTTCAGGGAAGTTTCTTCTTCCTCTTTCTCCTCTTTGTGTTTGATTGTTTACTCCTTGAACATTAGGGACAACATTCATATTAAGTGTGTAAAAGTGTGTGTGTGTTAGAGGGGGCGAGGGGAGGATTGAGATTATGTGCATGCTGATGTTTATGATATTGGTGTTGATGTTGAGAGATACACATTTGATTGCTTGCGACTCTTTTGGTAGCTAACTTGGGTCCCATTTGTGATGAATGTGATCATACGATTCTGTCAAAGTATTTGCAAGGAGAATTGAGTTGTATGCGTGAACTTGGATTAGGCAACTTGAGAGGACAGTGAACCATATGGATTGATTGAAGTAGTTGATTGCATAAACTTAGTCAACAACTGATGCTAAGTGATGAGATCTTGAGCTATATGACTGCATCTCATAGTCATTTATTTTCTTTGTTGTATGTGATGCTTCCTTATGTGGATTCCCTTCAGAACTTGCTCTAAACCTATTTGATACTGCTAGTTACATGCGTTATGGACATGATAAAGGCTTTCTTTGTTTTTAACCTTTAGCTTAAATGACCTACCAAGTCATTTTTCCCTTGTTACCCCCTTTGAGTCTTTGACCTTGTTTATTTTCATATTAATCACATTGCATGAAACTTGAAAACTTTTACCCTGATCCTTTCACAAGTTGAATGAAGTACTAAGTATTTGATTCCTTGATTTAAGGACTTTAGTTTTACATGCCATTTTAGGACTTTAGTTTTACATGCCATTCCTTGATTTAAGGACTTTAGGTACATCTACGCAGTTGTTGTTGATTTGTGCTACTACTATCTTCTTTTATGTTTATTATTACCAAAACAACAAGAAAACAAAAAAAAACAAAAAAGATAAAAAAGAGAAAAAAAAAGAAAAGAAAGTAAGGAAAAAAGATCAAACAGCAACATTGGAGAGTGACGAGTAGTTGTAATCACGTGTTTTTACAATCCTCAATTTTTTTGATTGTCCCATGTCACTTAGTACGTTGTGAATGCTTGTGAGTAGCCTTTTTTTTTCTTTACCTTAACCTAAGCCCCATTACAACCCTTAGTAAAAGCCCTTTTGATCCATGATGGCATGTACTCTATGTAGTGAAAAATAGGTGAATTTGCAAGCTCATGGTAGTGTAATCTCTTAGAGGAAGTTTAGAGTGAAACACAACCCTTATACACTTGAGTGACATGAGTGAATATTGTGAAGAAGGTCCATTTTAATTTTATGCTTGCTTTTGATCAAAGATATGTACCTTTGATTTTGTTTATATGCGCTGATGAAAAGATTATGATATATGTAGTAGCTAATACTTGAGTTACCAAGTTTAAGGATTGCAAGCACTTGATTTTCGTTAAAATGAAATGATAGAATACGTTGGTTATGATCTAAGTAAGTTGCTTAAGGACAAGCAACAATTCAATTGTGGGGGTGTCTTCCCTGCCAATTTCACTTGTTCCTAAACCATCATCTTCCTCTTCTAATCCAAAGGGTCACTTGTACTCGTGACAACACTCAACCTTTAAAATCTTTTTCGATCAGATCACTTACAACACCGTTGTTCCTATGTCTCTTTGATCCGACCCTACTTTTTTCACTCGACAAACAAATTTCCTCACTGGCGATAAGTCATACTTGATGAGTTCAAAGCTCTTTGTCACAACAATACTTAGTACCTTAACCCGCCCCCCTTTTTTCTCCAGGTGTAAATGTTGTCAACTATAAATGGGCATTTAACACAAAGCTTAATTGTAATGGTTCCTTAGACCACTATAAAGCCCACTTGGTAGCTAAAGGCTAACATCAATTAATTAATCTTGATTATACTAACACATTTAGTCTAATTATTAAACCAACTACCATTTAATTTTCCTCATTCTTACACTTGCCTTAGCTAAAAACTGGTTCATTCATCAACTTGGCATTAATAATGCTTTTTTTTATGGCCATTTACAAGAATTTTTTTATGCAACAACCACTTGGTTTTGCTGATCCTCATCATCCTCATTATGTGTGTTATCGACACAAAGCTCTCTATGGTTTTAAACAAGTTCCTAGAGTTTGGTTTTACCACTTAAGTCATAAATTTGTTGACTTTGGGTTCGCTTCCTTTGAAGCTGATACATCTCTTTTTATTCACTCCACATTAACTCACACAACTTTCTCCATGTTTATGTAGATGATATCTTGGTGACTGGTTCTTCACAACAATTTATTCAGACCACCATTAACACTCTTCACTATGTTTTCACCATAAAAGATATAGGTCCTCTTCATTACTTCTTGGCATTGAAACCTCATTTACATCCACTGGTTGTCTTCTCACACAATCTAGATACAATCGTGAGCTCTTTCGACGCACACATCTTGGCTCTTCCAAACCTATCTCCACACACATTACCACTTTTTACAACTTTCCCAAAATCAGGACCTTTCTCTTTCTAATCCTACTTAATACTGTAGAATTATTGGGGCCATTCACTACCCTTGTCTAAGCAGACTTGATATCTAATTTTTTTTAACAAAAGTTTTACAATTCTTACATTGTCTTACTAATGTTCGCTAGATAGAAGTTAAACACATTATTCGATATCTTCGCTCTGCCTCATCCCATGGCCTACATTTAACCAAACGTTTTACCTTAGCTATCATTGCTTACTCTGATGCTGATTAGGCTGGGTGTGCTGACGATCATCAATTTACATCTGGTTATTGCATTTCTTTAACTCCTCTTTAATTTTTTGGAGTTTTAGAAAATAACCTGCTATGACCAGATCTTGCACTGAAGCAAAATATAGGAGCATTGCTTTAATTGCCACTGAACTATGTTGGCTTAATTTATTACTTGTGAACTTGAATTATTTGACATTAAACCACTTTCATATTGTGACAACATCAACGCTACCTTTCTTACTACAGATGCTATCTCTTGTGTTTGTACCAAACATATTAAAATTGATATACATTTTTGTAACATCCCATTACTAATGGGAAGGGTAGAATGGTAAATGTGAGTGACTAATGAGAGTTAGAGATGCACTTCCATATTCATGCATGATATGCCTTATACTTATATATGAATAGTAGATTTATTTGCACATGAAAATAATTGTACATGCATTCATGAATAATTCCGGGTATGATTGGATTGACCTATGAATTTTTAGAATTATGGACGCTACATTGAAAATATTAGTGATTGGTGGAAATATTGTATTTGTATATGTTGGTGAAATTATGGAGTATTGAGAAAGATATATATAATAAGAAACAAGAAATAATTAAAAGAAGCTTTGAGATAGTTGGATTATAAAGATGATAGTCAATGGAGTTAGTTCAAGAAACTAAGTTGAACTGGGTATTGGGTAAAATAAGTGTCACTTAGGCCTTGACTCTAACTAGGAGTAGGTTACTATTTTTGAGAATTGACAAGTTAAGGCTTGTCCAAGTCCTTTCTTTGCTATCATCTTTATAAAACTTCTCTTTGAAACACAAAGTTTTCCATCAAAATATCTTCTAAGGAACTTCGTGTTTTTCCTTTCTTTACCAAACTTACTTTGCCATTGTGTCCTCCGCCTCTAAGAAAAACGAAGTCGGTCATTGTACTAAGAGAAGTATTGTCGACTCGATCCGAAACCGGATCCCAACCAAAAAGGAATGGAAAACGAAATGCGAAGACATAATGCAAAGCGGAAACAAAGCAATAAGTTTAAACGAAAACGAAAGTACAAGCAAAACAAAGCGAAGTGGAATCGATACTTAACAAACGGAGCCGACATCCGAGAACAATCAAGAACACATAAACACATTCGCTGGAAACCTAGACTATCCAAATCCGTATAAATTTTTTTCTTTTCTTTCTTTCTTTCTCATTTCTTACATCTTACACACCTTAATCATCTTCCATACAAATCATAAATCTCATCCAAACTATCTAATTTTATTCTTATCTTAACCCGATTTTTACCGAATATGATTTTTACCAAAAAAATCCTGCAAAGGCAAAAATACACTTCTAATATCTCAACCCAACAACACAAATCAACATCGGACCTCCCGTCCGGAATCCGAAACACCAGCAGAAACGCACATTTAAACCTAACACTTAAAAAATCCTCAATCGATCATATAAAATCTCAATCAATCCCAACCACATTCAATATCTCAAATCCATATGCAAAATCCACATTCAATATCTCAAATCCATATGCAAAATCCACATTCAATATCCAATTACATACATAAAGCATAATCATACTCAGTTATGATCATAAAATCAATATCCAAGTCTCAATTCATATACATCCCGTAATAATCGCTTTATATACACAAAAGGCAATTCAAGCCAAAACAATATCAATTCTCAATTTATACAAAAATACAAATGCGCAAAATCGAACTTGACGCTTTCATCCGATCTCCCGCCGAAACCCGAGACGGATGAAAGGGGTGAGCTTGAAGCTCGTGGGTAACATATTTATAAATGAATAATAAGCGAAATCATTTTCATAACTTTTAGCCAAAGGGCTTATCTCTTTCAAACTTTTCAACTTTTCAAGCATTTTCTTCAAACCTTTCAATTTTCCAAACTTTTCATATCAAATTTCTATAATTTCATGGTTGAAAACCCTTTTCTCATTTCTCAAAATTCTCATAAACATGAATGCAATCACATCGATCACAAACACATAAACTCTTAACTCAATACATAAACACATCAAACGGTTTGGGTTGGTCTTATCGAACGTATCGCACATTCCCCAAGATAATGGCTCAGGCAACCGTGAACGGAGGGGAGTCCAAATCGAACTCCTAAGCCACTCATGGGCAAAATGGAGAAGGCTATAAACAAGTAGAGACAAGTGCACCGACTCACAAAAGGACTTGACTAAACCCACATAACACATAAGCGGAAGAGAATTCAAATTGCCCAAGGCATTTTCAAAATCTTGATTTTCTAAATCTTCATATCATCATATCAAATCGTGTCAAAATGCTTGACACATGCACACATATTCACATTCATTTATATAACAATCATATTCAATTACTCAATTAATCAGATATCAATCAAATGCATAAAAGGAATGCAAGTATTTCTTTCAACCCACAATCAACATATATTAATGCATAAAAAAAGATAGTTCACATTTTCAAAAATGCGAAAACACAATTTTCATAAATCTCGATTCTCAATTTTTCTACAATTTTCCGAATCATTTTCAAACATTTTAACGTAACCCTTTGAATAATTATTTTCAAATCCTTTAAAACATAATTTCGAAATATTATTTTTTCTTGATTTTCAAAATCACATAATTTACTCATAATTCAAAATATAAATACATCACCCACCTCGAATTGACGCTAATACTTTGTCCAAAGCATCAATCTCCAAATTCCTTCTTCTTTCCTCAACCTTAAAATTCCCTAAGCCATAATTATCCAAAATAAATATCATAATTCACTTAATTCTTCAAATTGGACTTAGAAAACACCAATTCCATATAAAATCAATCTATCTAAATCATAAATTCCAAAATCCCCAAATCTTAAAATTGGCCTAAACCAATTTATACAAATTCAATATCATAAATAGATAATCCTTAAAATTGATGTCATAATTCATCAATTCATACTAATTCCAAGATATCTAAATCATCAATTTCAAAAATTCCCAAATCTCAACTTTTACCTAAACTCCTAATTTATAATTTTTCAAATTAAACCTCACTTAAGGCATAAACATCAAAATTGACTTAAGAAATCTCAAATTCATCATTAATCCAAGCTATCTAAAGCATCAATTTACAAAACCCCAATTCACAAATTTGGGCATAATCCCTAATTCACAATTAATCCAAAATTAAACATAATCATAACCTATTCTCTTCAATTAGCCTTAGGAAAACTCAATCCATAACCTTTCCAAACTATCTAAACCAATAAACTCATCAAAAGATTCAAAATCAAACTTTCTCTCTTACCTTTTTCTCCTCCATTTTCGATTTATTGGCTTGTCATGGGGCTTTCACCTTCTTCCTCCATTCCTCTTGAAGCAAGGCCAAAATCCTTTGAAAACCCATAAAAACCGAACCTTTATGCTTTCCTTTCTTCTTCTTCTTCTCTCCATTGTCACCATGCTTCTCCTTCTTCTCTCTTCTTCATCTTTTCTTTCTTTTATTTCTCTTCTTCTTTTCTTCTGGAAAATCGAGCCCTCCTCTCAAAAACGACCATCCATTTTGTGTTTCATTTAATGAAGCACAATTTACCATCTTGTCCCTCCAATTAAACCTATTTCCAAGTTTGCCCCTGCATAGGATTTTCAAAATTTGATAACTTGCGTCCTGTTTTCAAGCATTTAAATGAAATAATTTGGACAAAATTTCTTCTTCAAAATTGTTCCTCTAGATCATACGAATCCAACGCCACTAACCGCGCTCAATTCGGATCAGAAACGAAGAAGTTATAGCTAAAATACTATCGGACCTTCACAAAATCCGAGACTGAACATAAACCCATCTTAATTCCAGAAATTAACAATCTTGGGGATGAAATTAAATTTTGATCCCTTCACAAGGGTTGTAGCCCTATATCTTAATTTTATTTAGCCTTAAGAATCAACTCAATCGGAGTTGTATAGCTCCCGAATTTCGCAAAATACTGAACCATGTTTAGAAAATTATCCAACTTATAACCTATAACCAAATCTCTTACTTTGGTTCAATCAATCTCTTTCCATTTAATCTCCTAAAAAATCATAATTCTTCATAAAAATGAAATTAATTGTCTTAGGAATCCAACTCTTCGAGAATCAAATCAATCGAATGTCGGACGAAGGAATTATAAGCAAAAGATTACAAAAGGGATTGGATTAAAAACAAAGTATCCGAACTTCAAAACCGAACTTTTCAAAAATCATATCTCTTGATCTCAAACTCGGAATTTGACAAATTTGGTGTCAATGAAAAGATCAAAGGAAGCTCTACAACTTCCCTGAAGTACTCAAAATCAAATTAGGTCTAGAAAGGGGTCAAAACCTCAATCAAAGATTCTGTCCAAAACAACTTTTCCTAAACTACTTCCAATTTTTAATCGCTCATAACTCCTAGCCTCGATATCGAAAAATTGTAAACTTTATATCAATGGAAAGATAAAAATATCATCTAAAATTTCATGAAGACTACTTACTCCAATTCAGACTAAATCTATACGGCGAGTGGCCTCGAAGCATAGAGCACACAAATCTATACTTAATAGCATTTTAAAAACAAAGCATATCTTCGGAAAATCATATCTCTCAATCCCGACATCAAAAAATAGCAAACTTTATGTCCACAAAAAGCTCTCGACAGAGGCTACAATTTTCATATTGATCATTTTCTCGAATTTTGCCTAAATCAAAAAGTCAACTTTTTCTTCAAAAGTCAAACTCTGTTAACTTTGACTTATCATAACTCTCACTTCCGATATCGAAAAATATCAAACTTTATGGTTACAGAAAGCTCTTGACATAAACTACAAGTTTTCATAAGACAGTTTTCTCAAATTTTGCCTCAAACAAAAAGTCAACTCTCTCAAGTCAAACTTTCACAAATTTTCATTTTTTACACTTTCTCTTTATTTCTTAATTTTCAACTTAATTTCAATCAACTCATCCACTTTCGAATCTTTCTTATTTTCATTCAAAATCGGGTCCAACAAGTATATAAAACGTGGAGTTTATGGCATGAAGATTTTGGAGTTTTCAAGAGTGTAAGTGGTGGAGAAATTCCTTGCAGTTAGGGATTTGAGAAATAAAGTTAATAAATTACTGTCATCTGCATGGAAAATGTACTTTATGTGTTTGTTCATAAATACTGGGTAGTTGGGGAGAAATAAATTCAGATATAGTGTTAAATTAGTTTTTGAGAAAACTTTTGGTGTTTTGGTGACGTAAAATGTTGAAAGTTAGAAAATCTGGAAAATTTCTCACTGAGTATGTTTCAGTCATTTAGCTATAATGTTTTCTGTGGTTGTCCAAAGGAGATGATTCTTGATTCGAAGTAAACTAAGAATATATGGCTACAATTCGTATGAAGACATCAAAATTCAGTTTTGTCTCTAAGAGCCTTAAAAGTTATCACGAAGTTAAGAATTGGGTGCAAGAAGTTGAGAGTTGAGCGAAAATTCGTATTCCAACTTCGGGAAGAAATCTGGACCTGATTTAGATAGATTCTGGCACAGTTGCCTTCTGAAAAGTTGTAGATCTTTCTTTTATCTTTCCAAAGGTATAAATTTTGTAAATTTTAGATATCGGAGTCAAAAGTTATGATCCTTGTAAGTGGAGACATTCTGGATAGAAAAACAGACTGAAGAAAGTAGACTATAGAAAAGCAGACGGAAAAAAGTAGACGGAAGAAAGCAGACGATAGAAAAGCAGACGATACAAAGTAGACGATACAAAGCAGACGATAGAAAAGCAGACTATAGAAAAGTAGACGATAGAAAAAGTATTTATAGAAAGCGATTTATATAAAAGTAGACGATAGAAAAGTAGACGTAAGAAAAGCAGACGGAAGGAAAGTGAGACAATGCAAAAGTGAGACGATACAGAAGTTATACGATAGCATTGGCCTTAGAGGTCTTCATGAAAGTTTTAGATCCAGAAGTCCTCTTCCAATGGTCTAAAAAGTAAGTCAATCGACATCTATGGCAAAAGTTATGGCATTCAGATCGAGGCATGTACATTCCAAGTAAGGGCAGTAAACGTGTTGGAGTCTTTTGGCCGAATTCTTCTATAGACCTCAAATGACCTGATTTTTGAAGCATTGGATTCCTAACACATTTCTTTATCACTAAAAAATTTATGGTTTTGGTATTAAATTAGAAATGATTAATTGAATCAAAATAAGGATATCGGTGGAAGGAGCATGAACTGGATATTTCATCGAACATATTTCAAAGATTTTGAGGATATATTGGTCTTTAGGAATTTAATTGAGGTGATTCTTGATTTGTAGTAAACTAGAGTAATAGGGCTAAAAATCATATGAAGAAGCTGAATCTTGATCCAGTCTCTAAGGTGTTCAATTTCTGGATGGAAGTTGGATATAGTACACTGTTTGGAGAGGAACAGTCTGAAAATGTTTGAGGCATATCTTCCAAATTACTGAACCAAATTAAGTGAAATTGGTGTCAATGGAAAGATGAAAGATAGAGGAACACTTTTCTAGAAGAGAGTGAGCTCAAATTTCACAATTTTGCCTCTGATTGAATGTGAACAAGAACCCGAAAGGGTATTTCGAGAAAGTCCGAAAGTAAGCGGTGACAAATGAATTGTGATTTCAATGGTTCTAGAGATGCATAAACCTAAGTGTTAGTTATGCTTAAATGAATTTTGGTATGGGATAGTGTTGAGAAGAATCAATGAGCGATACCCGAGATTTATCATGAACATGCATTGTACATAATACATCTCATACATGTGCATTGTTGAACACTCTTAATGGTGCAAATTTTGATATCATGTATGCTATTTGTTATAGAGGAGCAACTGGAACGTCAACTTCCAGGTCCGATGATGAATGTGATCAAAATGTGAATTTGCATCCATGTGATTGACTGAGGCTATGTTATGTGAAACATTCATTACATGAATGCATGAAAGATAAAGGAAGTTATGACCGGAGTTGCCAGGATAAGGAGCTTAAAGCTCAGAATGTGAATAGAGCCTTAGGCTCGAGTGCGACTATCCCCGATATCTACAAAGGGATATGGGACATTATACGACAAAGCTCGACATCCATGAAGGGATGATCTGGAAAAAGGCACTCGGTCATAACGACAATAATAAATGAAAGTGAGTCTCACGTGCATTGCCAATTATAATTTATGTGTGTTTTATATGAACAATGTGATACATTGTGAATATGCAATGAAGTGAATATTATGTTATGTGCGATAATGTGATGCATGAATTGAGAGAACCATCGATGATGATTACCTCATTGAGTTTGCAAAACTCACCAAAATTGCATCGTTGTCTTTTCTGGACCAAGAGACAACTCTAGCTACTAAAGAGGCTCTACTAGCCGAGTAGATTGCGATTGGAGATAGAGATCATGGCTCAAAGGTCGGTCAGCTAGGGATTTTTTTTGGGTGGTGTAGATAATTTTGATACACTTTCCTTATTCACGTAGTACTATTGTATTAGGTTTCTGATGATGTACATACGGATATTGTGGACAATCAATGTAGACTTCGATTTTGTGAAATGTAATGAGGAAAAAGTGGGTTTTAAAATATTGTGATCTTCTTATGATGCTTTACAAGTGATTTATGTTACTATGTCATATGAAGGGAGTGTAGTGATCGATCGTAGCGTACCCTCATCATAGGATATGTGCTGGAATGACCTTCGGGTGTCACGGTAGGTACCATGCGGTAAGGGGGCGCTACAATTTTGTTCGTGATTTGGTTGCAAAGAAATTTCTGTTCATTTGTCATATATCGACTTCTCACAAACTTGTTGACATTCTCACAAAACCATTGGCTTCTATTCCCTTTTTGTTGTTACCTCAGATGATCAACGTTCTTCGAACATTAGCTTGCTGAGGGTTGATAACAACACATCTTCTACATCTTTTGGTTGTAATTATATTAGATAAACTTATCCTTGGATCAACTTATCTTAGTTTAGATAACATCGTATCCACTCAAAGAATTTAGTTTAGAATGAATCAATTACAAATTGATTCATCTTATCCAAATTAGTGCATAAATATAGCATATATTGTACAACAATTCACATTAAAAAATCAATACAATATACTATACTTTTTAATTTTTGGCTTTTCTTCACTTATAGTTGGCGAGTGGACAGACTATTCAAATTTCTCTTAATACCTAATATGTGTGTTCTATGCAAACATGAGCAAGAATCTTTTAACCACCTTCTCTTCAAGTGTGAATTCTCTCATTATGCCTGGAATGGGATCCTTCAACTTTGAATTTAACCAATCATCCGATTGACTGGATCGAAATCATTGAATAGAATAGTCAAAATTAGCAAACTTTGGAGCGAACCATTGGCAATAACTCAGATTTTGTAATGAGCTTTTCTTCATGTTGCTTTAGTGGATATTTTCAGCTTCTGATGTATGCAAGGCTAACTGCAGCTAGGCTTTCATAGTCTTTTATTTTGTATTAGCTCTATTTAATTAGGACCTTATAAATCGTTGTTCCTATTGATGTTTATAAATCTAGTTTTTCTTTTCAAAAAAGAAATACTTCTAACCAAATTTTATAGTTTTGTTCTTAATAATATTCTCAAGGTTTATTATGGTTATTTACTTTTAAGTTCTCGATCAAAACTCAAAATAATTATGGTTATTTACTTTACCATCTGAACATCTCTACTTGTGTATATCTTAAAACATGAAGTATACAAAGTGTGATTGCAGTACCTTTAGAAATTTTAGTTTAAGAGTCTCAAGCAGTTTCGTTTGTTTTCAAAAAATACTTTTATGGTTCAAAATTATTTAAGAAAACAATATATTATCAAAATTTTAAAATCTGAATATTTTACTAATTTTGTCAAATCATTTTAACATATCAACTTATTTGCCAAGTGTAATGTACCTTCACAAGAAACATAATACATTAGTCAAAATTTAGTTAAATGATTAAAATAATTAATACAAAATCTAGGTATTACAGTTTAGTTTTGAAGAAATAAATTTTAAAACTTTAATTTTACTTTTAATATTTATAAATATAAATGAAATAAATTATGTTTATTTGAATTGATTTTTTTATTTGTTGAATGTCATAATTTTACAAAGGATGACTTTCAGAATAATTAGTAAGGTTATTATTTTATGATCGAAAATATTCTCTTTATAAAATGTAAAGGAATGTTTCGTAACTGATGATCCTCCTTGACTCTCAAAAAGCTTAAGAGCTTTGTATACCGAGATTCACCCCTTGTCCATAATTTTACAATAATCATTATTATATACTCCTCTTATCTAAAATAAAAGTCGCTTTAGAGAGATTTGAATTATTCAAAATAAGTGTCATTTGTAATTTTCATGCATATTTATGATTTTATTTCCAAAATTACCCTTTAATTTCTCTTACATCTTAATTATTCAGACACATATATTATATTTTCAAGGCACTTCACATGCAATTAATAAGGATATATTAAACATTTTATTAACTTTTTAATAAGTGTGCATCCATCTAAAATGAATTTTATTTTGGATAGAGAGTAGAACATTAAAAATTATTAAACGTTATTATACATTTTCAGGAGAAATATGGCACCAATAAATACTAGAAAACATGGTCTTAAATTGCTTTTTTTAGGTACAACATAAAATTTTCATTGTAGTATTTTGGTAAATTTGAGACAAATATATTTTTAATTTTAATATGCCTTGAAAATTTTGGTTAAAAGTTCATTTTGTGTAAACTAGTAGGATAAACTTGCTAAATGTATAGTAAGCATTAATGATATTATGTAATGGACCTTCACAATCTCTAATGCATGCATAAATAGTATAGTGTAAAAGATACCCTAAAATAGAAATAAATCTTATCCAAGATTTGTTAATAATTTGATGGACAACTAATAATTATTAGTTTACAAATTGTTAACTTAGACAATTAATGCTCTCCATTAAGAGTCAAACATTTTTTTATAGACACTTCAGCCTATAAATTAAAATATTGTATGTCTACATCTAAGAATCAAATCCATAGAAACACACAAGAAATTATGAATCTCTTGCACAAATTTGTGATGCTATTCTTATGCATTACTTTAGTAAAGTCTATCCTTGCAACGGATGCTTTTCTACCTTACACCCACGTCACAATTTACAACCAAATGAAGGACGCATCAAAAATCACTGTTCACTGCAAATCTAAAGATGATGACTTGGGATCCCATGTGGTTGAAGTTGGAACGCCATATGATTGGAGGTTTCATGTCAACATTTGGAATACAACCTTGTTCTTTTGCAATACTTATTGGGAGGGTAAGGTCATAGGCTTTAATGGCTTCGACGCCTATAGAGATCTCAGCAGGTGTCCGTCGCAGTGTGATTGGAGAGGCTCTGAAGATGGCTTATTTGGTTATAAGGAAGGGGACCCAAATCCAGACCTTCACTATGTGTGGAAATGACTGAAAAGTATATCTTTTCAAAGTGGAATAAGTTTTCAGTTTCACACATTTCTAGCAATGTTAATCATTATAATATAAAATAGTTCTAATTATGTTCATATTGGGCCACAACTCAGGAGATTTGTGGTTGATGTGAAAATGCAAAAATCTAATGAACTATTTGGTTTAAAATTTCTTTTGTTATTGTGAGTTTTAATTTTCGTTTTTTATTTTCTTATATTTGATTTGTTTTATTAATCCTTTCCTTTTTTGTCAATTTGAATAGAAATTAAAATATTAATGAAAAATGTTGATAGTAAATCAGAATATGAAAAATTTAAACAAAAACAAAACCATGTTTTTAATTTTCTTCAATTTTGAAAACAAGAAGAAACCAAAACAAAAAACAGAAACAAAATTTTCATAGAAATAAAATAAAATAAGTTGGCATCATTAATAGCTGTTTATGTCATAACATACGGTTTCATGTTATGTTATTAATGTACCCATCTCACAAAATCTCAAATCATTAGTTAATATCTGAGCATAATAGAATATAATAAAATTAACGTAAATTACTAAAAAATTTAAAATTTGCCAAATTTTACAATACTAATTTGAACTTTGAAAATAATTTTAAAATATTTAATTTTTAATTTTTTATCAAAATAAAAAATTATTTTGATAAAAAATTTCAGGAGATGTGCATTTTCATTGGCATCTTCAACTATTTTTGCTTGAGTCAAATATACAGTGGAATACTTCTTACCTCTAGCCATAATCATGGATTCTTTACAGAGCTTCTAATTGTCACTTGAAAATTGCTATCAAATTCTTCAATACAGATCTTACTAATAGGAAGAAGATTGAGTTGAATATTTGGAACATGTTTGACATACTTAAAGAGTTAAATTAGACCTGTAGAAGTCACCAAACATACATATATAATGCTTACACATTTAGTCATACATCCATTTTCTTTTCATATCAGCAAAGTTAACATGTATAGAATGTAATTTCATAGCATCACTGTCTATCACTGAACTAGTATCATCATGTTCAGTTGATAGTATCAAGCTCTTGAGCTAACAAAAGATGTTCAAGAGTGACTTCACATCATTATTTGCACTTAGATTAAAATTAAAAATATAAAATAATGTTACTTTATTGATTAATTTCAGATTTGGAACCAATCTGAAGTCAAATTCTTCAAATCAAAACGACATATGAGCTCAGGCTGATATGTCACTTTGTTTAAAAGAGTTAAGTTTTAAGCCAGTTTGGACCTGGGCTGTCCAAGCTTACTCAGGTCTAATTAAAAATAATTGAGTCTGAATTTATGAGTCGGCCTATTGTCATCCCTACAATCACTATTATTCTCGAGAGAGATGCAAAAGGCCTAACAAAACTAAGCTACCCTCTGATGTTAGTGTTTGTTTTATGAAAATGTTTATTACCATCATAAACTTTTAAGATAACACTTCTAAATAATTTAGCTACTGTATACAAATTACAACTAAAACTAACTAGAAAATATTTTAATTAAAAGTAAAAGATGTAGATTTGTTTTTAAATTTTACTTATTTCTAGATATACTTTCATTGTTTTAAATTATTAAAATATTTAATAATTAAAATATTACAAAATGAAATTTTATTGAATTTTTTCAAGTTATTTAACTTATCAACTTTTTGATAAATGTGCAATAAGCATTAATTATATTGTGTTTAATATATACCTTACATTCTCTAATGCATACGTAAATGGCACCTGTTAAAATTTTATCGTGCAGCTAAGTCTTATCACTTCACAATCTAAGCATTAATTATATTGTGTTTAATGCATAGCTTACACTCTAATGCATACATAAATGTTTTCTGTTAAAATTTTAATGTACAACTAAATCTTATCACTTCACAATCTGTCTTAAGTATTAACCAACACAATTAATGTACTCCATTAATAGTCAAACACTATTGAAAGACACTTAAGCCTATAAATTAAAGTTTCTTATCTCAGTAATTAGCAACCAAATCCATAGAATAGAAGTGAACAAGAAAATTTAATTAGGTATGAAACTCTTGTACACATTTGTGTTGGTATTCGTTTTCATCGCCTCGGGAAAATCTACTCTTGCAATATCTGAGCCAGTACGTGGTCAAGATGGGGACCAAACACATCACACCACCGTTATAATTTACAACCAAATGAAGGACGGATCCAACTTCACTATTCGGTGCAAATCTAAAGATGATGACTTGGGTACCCATGTGGTCGAAGTTGGAAAGTCATACGATTGGAGGTTTCGTACCAACATTTGGGGTACACCATTGTTCTTCTGCAATACTTACTGGAAAGGAAAGTTCATAGGCTTTTATAGCTATGACGCCAGAAGAGATGAGCATAGGTGTAATTGGAATTGTATTTGGGTAGGTTCTGAAGATGGCTTGTTTGGTCATTTAGAATCGTCACCAAATCCAGATCTTCATTATGTGTGGAAGTGACTAAAAAGTATTTGTTTTTAAAGTGGAATAGTTTTTCAGTATTCACCCTGTTATGCTTCCGTTAACAATAATCTTGTAGATTAATATAGTATTATGTTAAGAAATATAGTAAATAGTTCTACTTATGCTCATGTTAGCCATAACTTGAGAGATAAAAACTTTCTTATCATCTAATTTATTATTCAACCAGTCAAATAAGAAAACTAAATCATAGTTTACATATAGGTTCAAAGTACAAGCTTATACTCCTATAGATTAATAAATTTTGGAAATTTTCTTAATCTTTAATTTTAAAAACTCTTTATATTTTCAGTTTTTAGAAAAAACTAGTTCTTTTAGGCTCTGGTTAAAAATAATGACGAAGCACACGAAGTAATTTAGGGTGGCAATAGGCCTAGACTCGGGTACTCTCAATTGGGTATGGGTTTGGGTTATCCAGTATAAGCATTAACTATATTGCATTTAATATACCTTACATAAAATGCTTCCTTACATTTTAGTATTTATGTAAGCTATATGATAGTTGTTAGGATATATGTTATATATCTAAATAATTAGTTTTGTATTATTTATTAATTGGACATATAAGATATTAATTGTTTGACTTGGATTTAAAAGTTATTGGGTATAATCTTCTAGTTGTGATAGAGTTCTATCTTTAATTGATGTGTATCTTGGCAAGATTTCTTTGGTGAATATTATGTATGATTCTATTAATAGAAGATGTACATCTTGTGTGGGAGTCTTGGAATCACAATGTAGTGGGACTCTATTTTGTGTGTGTGGATTGTGCACGAATCAACTAATCAAGTCTATTATAGTTGAGTATGTGACAATGAAGTAGTTAGGTAGAGATTTTAGGTTAATCTCATAACCAAATCCAAGCATAAAACTTATGATTTAATAAGCAAGAAAAACACTATGTCAAGAATTTCTGCAAGCTTTATTAGAAATAATGTCGCTTTAGCCCAAAACATA